>JAODUD010000036.1:17261441-17273322 GCA_026784285.1 Stomatorhinus walkeri
GAGTCACACTCCAGCTTACGATATGCCGTCACAGTCAGGCCTTGAGTCACACTCCAGCTTACGATATGCCGTCACAGTTAGGCCTAGAGTCACACTCCAGCCTACGATATGCCATGACAGTCAGGGCTTAAGCCATGCATCTGCCTACAATACACAGTCAAAGTCAGGCCTTGGTCAATATGCCACCTCGTTCCTTCTGTGGGACATGAGCCCCAAGGAGCAGCAGCTCCCACAGTGTGCATCATGTGCAATTAGGGAGCTGCTCCAAACTGGGTCTGACATGTAGCACAGATCCCTAATGAGCCGTGTGGCTGCTTCCTGTACATCCTCAACCATCACATGCTGCCTCTCATCTGTGTGACAGTGTGTGCTGAGCAACTCAGCTCCAGATCTGTCTAATCAACCACTGATGTACAACCTGCCAGCACCCAGCCCACCCTCAGCTGAGCCTCTGCTCCTCACCCAGCTCAGCCAGAATGGACCTGGACAGACCCGCCTAGGCACATCACGGCCACCACTCCACAATGCCGCTCACAGACTAAACGCCTACACTTCCACACGCTAATACCGGTAAACCAATCTTCATTTCAACTACAGCGGCTATTCAGGCTTTGAAAAATCGTGGAGTAAGTCTGTAGATGTCATTATCTGAGAGCAAGCAGCAAAGTGAGACAGCAGTCAATATAAAGCAATGGCCACAGCAAGTATGATGCAGGGGTACAGATGTATGCTTTAGGCCGTATTTATGTCATTGAAATTTAGTATGCTTACACTGTTAGCACGGTTACATTTTGGAAAATATAAGCTAGCATGTAAGCTATTACACAGTTCTGGAAAGGGGAACTAGACTAACTATTCACTATATATACACAATATTCTTCATACCTGTCAAATCAAGTGACTCGGCTACATTTACATGAATTTATTTAGCAGATGCTTTAGTCCAAAGTGATGTACAAGCAAGATAATATATCACAAGGACAAAGTTCTCAAGGGGTGAGCTTAGGTATAAATATTGCTGAGCTGAGCATCAAATGCCAAATGTCTCATCAAGGTGTCAATGAGAGAATTAAATCAAGTTGAAACACTAAAGAAGGTTCGTGGTTTCCAATAACCCGAGAAATGATGCAGAAAGGGAAGCAAAATGCTGTATTGGAGTAATTGTCATGGGACACATTTGATTTCCACCTGAAAAAGTATCTTACTTTGCAATTATGAAACATTCCCTCCAAAATACAGGTTAAAGTCAGTTCATTTACATGTATGTAAATGCATGAACCAGAGATCGTTAACCTGCCCAGACACAGACAAACATGTCTGTGGTAAAACTGGTGTGTCAAAATTTTTTGATTTAGGAAAAAAAAAAAAAAAAAAAAAACTATGTCATAGGGCTGGGCGATATAAACAATATATCGGTTTATCATCATATAAAATATAAACAATAAGAAAATAGGATATACTATTTTATTGTACATATAACTGATCAATAACACACATCAGCCTATCAATCAGCCAGAACTAATGCAATTCTTCGATCCAATCATATGGCAGTCTATTAAGAATGAGTTAATTGAGTTAGAGGAGTAGGCATGATTCTGTTTTAGTAATATGATGGTAGAAATAAGGGCTCACTCATAAGAATCTTAAATCTTCAGTAAATAAAGCGACAGCTCAACAGCCACAACATTTTTTTTATAAGAAGATATTATGGCTAGACCAGATAAAAAAGGCATCTGTGTTGTGGCAGTAAACTTTGCGGTTTTACAGTGCTGTGTACTGTAAAATCTGCCAAAAATTTGTGAACTAAAACTGGAAATACTACAAACTTATTTCACCTCTAGAAGCATTACCACATAGTAGAACATACAGAATGCAAGTACTTACTATGGACCGGGTGACGACTCTACCAGCAATGTTAAACCCAGCAAGCAGCAAGACAGTCAGAGAAAAAAAAGACAAAAACCAGCAACGAACCATTCTGTTGACATTTTTGTTATGCTCTACAACAAAGAAGTTCATTTTTTGTATGATTTATGTAACAGTAAATTTTACTTAGCAGTCCATTCAATTTGTCACTTTTTTCATGTTTGGAATCTCTGATTAAGGGCAATTGTAAGGGACATGGGTTTCAATTTGAAATATCATGGCTGTGGTACAAATTGCATTTATTTAAAAAAAAATGGTGATGAACCCTGGTGTGCACATTATGAATATGACTGTCCTCTGCTGTGGTCTGAAAGCAGACAGCACTGTCTGTCTGTTTGGGTTGGTGTCAACTTCAAGTGCCAGATCCATGCTGTTTCTACGCTGTGTTTGACACATGTCTCTGTAAGGCTTTCCAAGTGGCAGAAAAAAGCCTCTATAAGGCAACAGGGCCCATCTGTTTGGGAAACCTAACGTACACTCCTGCAATTGTGTAATGATTTTCTAGCAAGATTGTGTAACATGGTTAAGACTGTGGAGGTACTGCCTGCCACATGTTTGAGACCATGGGCTTTTAAAGGTAACTAAATCTCCCCTTTGCTGCTTAACTTCAAATGGTTTAAAAGTTTATACTCTTAAATGAAACCTTAAACAGCTCTTTCCAGCTAAAAAGTTCTAACATATAAACATATACATTTCACAAAGATACACAAAGCAAATTTATTATGCTCAGGTCTCAAACCGATGTCTCTCACCCTGTATTAGACTCAGGTGTCTGTAATGCTTTCCCTGGAACAGATGCCACGCAGGCATGGTGTGTAATCATTCTTCACCAAAATGAGAGAACAGGGGTCACTATCAAACAGAGCAACATGTGCACTGAGCCAGCAGGACTACCAGTCAAAGCAGAGTCACCGAGGTTTCCGGATGGGGCACTGAGCAGCAGAAATCCTTTATAGAACTGACTGGGGAATGATTCCCTCCAAAACGATGCCAGCAACACAGCAGCCCAGAGGAGCACTCGGTGATAGATAGTGTAGGGAATGGTGGAGACCTACAATACAGATTGGGCAGTAGATATGAGAGAAGAATGATGCTTTCTTTCTGAACTGCTTAATATGCCACCATAACTAAATTTAACTTATAAACATATCCACAAGGACATATAGTCATTGTCTTATAACATTCAAAACAATTGATGACAGCATTTCACAGACATGCCCCATGAATCTTAATTGGAAGAATATAGTGCATTTCAGTAACTTCCCAGGTTAATACTCTGTTAATTGTTGACAATTGTTACCAAACAGGAAAGAAGACCTGCTGCTTGCCAGGGGGCTGAATTGAATCACATGACACCCACTTGGTGTGGCATGTTCATCATAATGGTTTTGAAGTAAAATATGCAAGCAAAAACAACGAGCTTGCCGTTCAGTGTAAGCACAAAAGCTGCACAATTCTGAAACAGTCCAGGGGAGCTGTCATCACCAGTGTACTGTTACACCTACTGTATATATGGGAGAAAGACAAAATAACAACAAAATAATGAAAAAGAAAATGTAGTACTTGAAATATAACAGGGAAATTCTCATATGTGAACACATGCATCTACACATTTGCTACTACTGCTATTTCGTTCTACTCAATTCTGACGAAGAATTCATTAATTTTTATTAAGTGGGAAAACATTTGTTCCTGTGACAATATCTGCATCGGTGGAATGATTTTCACCTCTGCGACAAGATGTTGGGCAAACTAATACATCACACGATTACCTCGAGCACTGCAAGACCCCCCCGTCATTAGGGAGTGAATTAAAGATGATAGAAAGAGCTATTAATCACTGTGACAAAGGCCTTAATGTTGCGGTGACCCTGTCATCGCCTGGGGACATCATGGAATGTACCGAGAGGGGAAATGGAAACATATGTTTAGGCCAAAATAAGCTACCTGAGGAAACAGTCTCCTTGTGCTCCCTCTCTGTCACTGGATAAACTTGTCAGGCACAGGTGAGTTTGCTGGGAAGGTAGAGAGGTTTGCCCCCTCCCCCAGTCTTTGTGGTAATCCCTGTAGCACTGCAAAATTCTGTCACGATTTGGAATGTAGCCAATGTCTGACTGGTATATGGAAGTCAAAAGGGTATATAGACTTCACCAGGGTATATGGCTATCACCAGGGTATTTGGATGTCACCAGGATATATAGATGTTATCAAGGTATATAGACATCACTAGGATATATGGAAATCGCTAGGGTATATATACGTCACCAGGGTATATGGAGGTCACCAGGGTATATAGACATCACCAGGGTATATAGATGTCACCAGTCTATATAGATGTCACTAGGGTATATGAATGTCACCAGGGTATATGGTTTCCCCTTCATTACATAAAGTAAAAATTAAAGTTGAGACTGCAATAATACTGCAACATAAATTGAAATATAAAATGCCACAACAGTTCCATTCCTATAAATATTCCCTGCAATGGACTAATATTCCATCCAGCTTCCCAGTAAGTTATGTGGCGCAGCAATAATCCAGCTTTGTGATACAGAGCCCTTGGCTAAACAACACACACTTCTCAGAAAAACAGACAGGTATAACGCTTTCTATGTATGAGACATAGACATGAATACATACATCTATTTACAAGACAGGCATATGTCCCCATACATTTATCCCAGTTTGGTTGGTTTGTAAACAAACAACAAAATGTTATGTAACCAAGAATGTTATGATATGATGTTTGGGTCATACCACCACCCCCATTCCCCCAGGAAGAAAGGGAACACAAGACAACAGTTGGAAGAAAGCATTTATTCCTCTTGTTTGCTGTTGCATCTTTTATGACTATTTTGATATGGATTACTAGGCAAATTCAAAAGTGTCTTCACGTTCCTTCTGTTAAATTACTTTTTGGTTTGGTTCTTTGCTGTTGTCCAGTAGTTTGTGAGAATGTCTTTCGCATGTCCTGAAACCTCGCAAATACTTTGTTAATTTGTTAAACATCCTCTTAGCTCTACGTGGGAACTAAGAGCAAGTAGATAAGAGAGGGGAATTAAGCAGGTAGCTATTCTTATATGCATATAAAGCATACATATTCCCTCTTCCAAAAGCTGGACACATCTACATAGATGCAGAAAACCAAATATGTAGCGCACAGAGGGATCACTTCTCCATTGACTGACTGTGTGTGATAAATGTAATCCCAGTCTCAACTTTCTACTGATTGCCCATTTACACATAATGCATACTGGCATGACAGACCCTGGTGAACAATCATAGGAGGCAGGTGATTTTTCACCAGGCTTGTCAGAGATGACTCATTTATTAGGGCAATCACAGAAAGAGGGCATATTTATTACTGTTTTCACAATATATGAAAATGATTCTCTCACCTTCAAGCGTGGTCCTTCTCCACCTTGCGTGCATTTTCCCTGCCCATGGGGCACACCCTGTCACCTCAGATCCTTTGCTGTGATTGTCACAAGGCCCCACCATTCATCACACTCAGAGCTGGCCTGGTGCACACATCCACTAGCCCCTTGGATTTGCTTGCTATGATTTACAACCGACTGCCCCATGTACGCTTCTTGTGAACAATCTACACCTGCAGAAGTTGCAGGTTCGGCTTTTCCTTTAACGTCTTTGGAAAGCCTGGCCTATTATCTAGAGGGTTAAATGGTGCTTTCTAGTATTCTGGTACAACTTTGCTGTTTCTTGGGTCCCGCAAAGACTTTCCTGTCATAGTCACTACTGAGCAGAAGGCCACTAAATGCATTATGACCCTTCACATCATAAACAGCCATTCTCTAAACATACAACATGTACAAATTACTACAGTGCATCCTTACATCAGGGAATGCACCAGCAATACTGATATTCAATCGAGGTATCACTGAACCAAGATAGTGCTGAAAACCAAATCTGTAAACATATACATTTTAAAATGCATTAATAACCCGTATAAGCAGTTTTATGGCAACTTGTTTTCAATTCAATTCAAATTATTTTCATATAGCGCCTTTCATAACATAGTTGTCCCAAAGCCCTTTACTAGTAGTTCAAAACGTTGTTTTGGTGTAAATTATATTAAAATTCAAATATGAACCAGAAAGGGCCGCTGTTGGAATAACAGCATTTTATTCCCTAGACAATTCTGTCACTTGCCACGTCCATCTAATTCCTACTCATGATACACTCATCAACCTGTACAATTTCTAGAAGTACTGGATGGATCACCTGGAAATATAAACGCTAGTAAATGTGTTTTTACTAGGCCTGGAAAAATTTGCGCTTTAACATGTTGTGTAAATTCCATAGAAAAATAGTCGTTAGTGGCAGAACCTAGATCACAATATGGCAGCTGCAGTAGCTCAATATATTTTGCCTGAATGGCAATATAGCATATACAGTACAGTGGTACCTCAGAACACAAATTTAATCCGTTCAGAACTCCAGATCGAATCCTAAAAAGTTTGAGTTATGAACAAATTTTCCCCATAAGAAATAATGGAAAACCAATTAATTGGTTCCCAGCCCCAAAAATTATACCTAAATATGTTTTTTTAGCATTTAAACAAAATGAACCGGATAAAACAAGAAGAGCATATACTGTACAAAACACATCTAAGCACATTTATCAAAACAGTAATTAAGTAAAGTAAAGTAAGAAAATAAATGTATCCAAACAATGTGTAAAGTAAAAAAAAAATGATGTGTTCTGCCCTGATCGTCTGGTCCTTCTTTGTGCCACGCCCCCTCGTTAACCTCGTGTGGAATCCCGTGTGATCAACTGCTTCTGTTTGTTTTCATTAGTCCTCTGTATTTAGTCCATGTATCAGTTTGTTTCCCCAGTCCGGTCATTGTATTGTCCATCTGCGTTTTGCCTGGCTTACCTGTAATTAAACCCTGTATTCCCGATACCCTGACGTCTGCGCCTTTGTTTCCATTCCGTCCCCACTCTGCAAGATAATATTTTTATAATTAAATGTAATAATGGTTTATTATTAATATTAAATTAATTAATAAGAAATCTTGATTTTAAAATGTATTTTATTATATAATAATAATTACTTTTACTGTCTATCATTGTCTAAATGTATTTTTATTGTCTAAATATATGTATTCAGCTAGTGTAAACATGCATGATCCTATCACAGTGAATGCAAGGCTGAGACTGAAGTGTTACCCTTTGTTTCCTGAGAGACGTGCTGTGTCACTCATTTCCCGGAGCATACAAGTTATCCTATAAGTTGGTGTTCACGGTTTGACTTCTGAGATTCAGATTGAGTTCTAGCTAATTTTTGGTTTGGTTTCTGGTTGGCTCAAATTTTAAGAAATTCGAGTTCTAATGAGTTGTATATCTCAATTTTTCTAGGAAAAAAAATCAATTCAGTTGAAGCAATTCAAGATGACACAAAAACACTTAAACAAAATAAAGGCTAAAGTTCACGACAAATTAATTAATAATTATCTAACAGGTCTAGAGCACCTGAAAGTGCTTTCAATAATAGTGCCATTAGGCTACAGGTTAAGAATACAATGCAAATGTAAACAAAATATTTAAATGTACACAAAAGCTGGCACGTCAAATTGTTCTGGAAATGTATTTGACATTGATGTAGCCTACAACACAAATACAACAAAAATAAAAATAAAATAATGGTATAATGAAGGAAAAAAATGACCAAATGAATCATTTACATGCTCTCCATTGTTTTAACAAACAAGATAAAAAACTGTAGCCTATAACAAGTGAATTTAGTTTTTCCTTAAGAAAATATTGTATACAGCTATGCAAACAACAGAAGCTAGTCTATCTTCAGAAGTAGCTCATGCTGAGGTGGTCTTATCTAAGCATTTCATTCTAGCCTAAAGATTTTGGTAGTACTTCCTTTCCATCCGCTATTTGATCGGATGTCCGATATTGAAAAGCTAATTCTAATTTCATAAACTGCTTGTTCAGCAGGGTTAACCCCATCACAGCATGCATGCACGCAGTTGCTAGCAGAGCAGAGTAGTTGAGCCTGCAGCAGACAGTGAGTGTGAAGAAGAAAGGCTTTCTGCAAGATTGAAATGGAATTCTAAAACTTTAGAACTTTATTTAACTTGATATAAATGATACCTCCTTACTCCATATCACATTCTATTTATATCCTGTTATGTTTTAAAATCTTGATATACTGTCCAGCCCTAGGCTGCAGCCTTCATTTTGCTCTCAGCTGCCCTCTCTCCCGCAGTTCCAATTTTGGATTGACTTGGGATGAATCATGGGGAAGCTTTTCAGCTGTAGATTTTCATCCGTTTAATGTTTTTGTGAAATGACAATAAGATACATCAAAGATCATTTAGAATAAGTAAAGTAACTGTAACAAAGGAGTTATCCTGTGTACCAGGTTAAGCCTCATATTACATTCGTCCTTCTCTTATCTATTACAAGTGCTGTTGGTTTAATATTGTTTCGATTTGTCTCCAAATGGTCCAGATCTTCATTTACAACATGCAAAGTTCGAAAAAGATCTGTCAAAGACATTTTGAGTTAAAGTCTTAACAAATGTCTGAAGCTATAGTTTTTTACCATTACTATGCAGAACTGCTTCAGTTTTGGGGTGATCTGTCTCAAAATTTAACCACAATGTTAAGTTTGATCCATGAAATACTTTTAGAGTTACTGTGTTCACAAGACAAAGTGTCTTCAATAGCTGTCATTTCTTCCCATTGCTGCCACACAATTGTTGGTTCTTCATTTTTGGGGCAATTTGTATAGTATACATTTTCATTCATATATTTTTTGTTAACAGTAATACGATCCATCAAATACTTTTATTGCAAAGCAATGCTGTTTCAATTTTGGGTAATCTGTCTCAGAATTTAGTCAGTTCTTGTTTGTCAGCTACATAATGCAACATTTTAAAGACATCCGTGAAATGGTTTTTTAGTTATCCCCTTATCAAGCTGAGCATCTGTGGTGGCAGTGGTGGTGGTGGACTGGTCCCAGAACCAAATGTATTCCCCATTGTCCAGCGAATACAATAATTATTCTCCATGACAATGTAGGCTTACTTTAATTTTGATATTTGAACTGAGGATACCTCCCCACTTTCCATCCAAAATGCTTTTGTGACAATACAATGCATAATTAAATCAGGCTCTTCTGCTTAGTTAGGTAATTAGTCAGCCTTTGTGTGAGTCCTTTTGTCTGGTGGGAGTATTTGCTTGCTGGTTATTGTTGGTACGATAGACAGATTAAAGTTGCGTTTCAGTGCAGGTAAGACAAGTAGGATGATGTGACTGACAAGGTTCCATGGTCAGTAACGGTAACAGCAAAAGGCCAGGTAGTAGAGTAGACATAAAACGATGAGACATTATGGGTACACTGGGCAGTTTCAATACAGTGATTTTCCAGGCCACATGTGTATTCCAAGAAACCCATTCGGACGCGGGGAAAAAGCTCCAGGCACAAAGACTCTCAATCCTGCCACCCACTGAGCCTCTGTGTGGATGCATACACCATATGTACAGTGCTCAGCATAAGTGAGTACACCCCAACAGATTTGTAGGAAAACTTTTAGTTTCCTTTCAGAATCATCATTATCTATGGGATATTATACTACAAAATACTCCCACAAATGTGGGCCGTTGATTGCAAACAAGATTTGTTCATTTGCTCTCACAAAAAAGTAAATGTCCTAACAAATTCTTATAAGACCATGTTGCAAAAATGAGTATACCCCATTGAAAGTCTTAGGAGCAAAGCAAAATTCTAATTAACAAGAAATCAACCACAAGTGCATTTAATTATTCATTAAACAAGCATTTTGACTATTAAAGGGCATTACTTAACATAGAAACCCCTTCCCATTGCATGATGTCATCGATGGCACCACATGGAACGGAAGAAAGACAATAATTTCTTTACACAAGAAAGGTGAAGGCTACAAGAAGATCAGCAAAGCTGTACTTATCAGTCAAAATACTGTAGCAAAAATGATACAAAAATTTTAAAAAGATGGAACTGCAACAATCTCACAGAGACGTCCAGGCCAGCCACGGAAGTTAACACTTTGACGGGAGTGTCTTCTGATGATAAGGGTTGAAGAAAATTGCCATGCAAGTTCACTGCAGTTTGCTAATGAAGGTGAAAGCCAAACTAGGGTGACTGTTTCCCGTGGCACAAAACGATGTACACCGCAGAGGAATGGCATGCATGGGTGTCATTCACGAAGGAATCCTCTCCTGAAGCCCCCACACAAAAAGCCTGTCTAGTGTCTGCCAGGACCCATGCTGAAAAAGATGAGACTCTATACTCTGGAGTGACGAGACCAAGATAAATGTTTCTGGAACTGATGGTTTCTAAACTGTATGGAATCGCAAAGGTGAGGAGTAGAAAGAAGAATGCATGGTGCCTACAGTGAAACATGGTGGCGGCAGGGTCCTTATGTGGGGCTGCATGAGTGCTGCTGGGGGCAGGGAGCTGCATTTCATTGATGACGTCATGAATTCACAGAGGTACTGATATATTGAAAGAGAAGATCACTCCATGCCCTTGGCCCTCGTGCACTTTTCCAACATGACAATGATCAAAAACACACAGCTAAGGCCACCGTTGCACTTCTGAAGAAGAACAGGGTGAAAGTGACTCAGTGGCCAAGTATGTCTCCTGATCTGCACCCGATTGGTCGTCTATGGGGAATTCTGAAGAGCGTCACTCTCCATCCAGCATCCAGGCTCTAAAAGAAGTTATTCTTGAAGACTGGAAAAAGACAGATGTTGCTATATGCCGCCAACTTGTTCATTCCATGCCTAGAAGACTCGGTGCTGTCCTTAAAAATCACGGAGGTCATACAAAATACTAGACGTAGTAGTGTATTTGGATTGTATTCATTTTTGCATCACCTGGTTTGAGTAAAATTGAAGATTTTGTAATCTAAGTTATATTGTTAACCTTATTTTCATGTTCATTAGTTAAGCAAATGTTCTACAAAACTCTTCTTGTCAAAAGTTTGGAAATTGTTCTTGTGTTCATTGAGATTTTGTTTAAAATATTACTTCTGAAAGGGGATGTACTCACTTATGCTGAGCACTGTATCTAGTCTACAATCTGACCATACATCTATCCTCAAAGTCCCTGGACTTAAACGCACATTTACAATTTGAAACGCACATTCATACGCATGGTTATGGAGACTGGATTGCTCAGTTGGTGTCACACTTAAAGTCCAGCCCTAGCCAATATACAGCCATGGGTGAGCATCCCCACTGGTGCCCCCGGTCCACGGCAAAGTGAAACTGGCTGGCAAGTTGGCCAGAAGTTGCCAATGGGAATGACCAGGAGGGTTCCGCTCCCTATTCAAGCAATTTTCCCTTCTCTTGTGCACAATGTCTATCTTACATGATGTCACGGACATTCTCCCACGCACCCACTCACTTCAGTAACGCTTGCTCGACAGTGACACATCTGTCTAGCTACACAGGTGAACCTCTACTGCACAGAATGAAAAAAACAAACACTCCATTAAATGGCAACACTGAAGTTACCAATTAGCACCATATAACAACTGAAAGTCATACACTGTCCCACGAGGCAGAGACTTAATTAATTAACATTAATTGTGAATAACAATGAATTCCTTTTAAAAGTAAATTTGCAGCAGCAAAGGCTGGCTAATGCTTCAAATGCACATGAGGAGACAGCAAGATTTATCCTGGTGGCACTGGGGATTTTAACATGCTTCTCACAGGGCTGACAAATGGCCTATTAATTATCTAATGTTGTCTGACAACAGGCACTTGATAAAGATGTATGTTTGTACAAGGGGTAGCAGGGAGGCTGGTGCATGTAGATGGGCCCTGAGCCATCCCTTCCCATCCCAGCCCACCACAAAGACACAGAGACACATGCATGACCGTAAGCCATCCCATCCTGTCCCTGCCCCCCCCCCATCCTCCCCCC
>JAODUD010000036.1:17276946-17302473 GCA_026784285.1 Stomatorhinus walkeri
TAAGGGAAAAAAAACAGATATTTATCACACTATGGGGACATTGTGTCCCCATAAGGATAGGTATACCCGCTCACGCATACACACACAAATACACACACACACCTAAATCATGTCTGTGGCTGTGCGCCATCAGGCCTCTTTAGCTGCTTCCCTTAATGTAATTACGCCTCACAGTTGTCCACATTTCAAAAATTAATACTTTGATGAAATGTGTGTTGCGATGGCGTGGAGCGAGCATCAGGGGAGCACTGAGCAGGCGTATTTACAGCGCGAGCAGTGCCAGCCGGGCGAGGGGGGAGTAGCCACAGGCCGGGCAGCCGGGCGGGCGGCTTGCTCCAGCGGGGAGCCCATGCCCTGTGTGCTTTGTTTAAACTTGATGTCTTCATAATGCATTACACAATTAGATTGATTTGACAATTTCCATTATGCTTGATAAAATATTTATTGTGGCCCAAGGATGATAACTCTTGTCTCACCCCCATCAGTTGTGCAGATGTGACATATCTAATATATAAGTAACATCAGTCAGCTGTGTGTCCCAGTTAGCCCATTAGGTTTTATTTGCAGAGTACAGTGTGAGGTCATCAATAACGGCCCGATGGCTGTCTGTCCCGGCCGGAGCTGACAGGCGCTCGTTCGGGCCGCTCACGGAGCCCACCGCCGCCCATCAATCATGCCGCACAAATTTACTGAGTGAAATTGGCCTCATCTGTCTCAATGCTAGATGCAGATGGAGTTTGTTCTGGTGGAGGTGCGGCTCGTCAGCCCACACCACACCCCTCCTCACCCCTATCACTGCATGCAGACACACACATGCGTGCCAATGTGCATGCATACTCTTGCAAACACACATTTGTCTGCATGCATGGCACGACGAGACACTGAGTGCACAGCGTGGGCACGCACACACTCCAGTGCCCTGTTAACCACACACACACACGTGCACATTCCGAGCCCTTTTAATAACACACACACGCACACACTGCAACGCCCCACTAATAACGAGCTCAACCAACAGCATGCATAAAACATGAGGAACCCCAGTAATGAACTGCTGCTCTGTAATTGGATCTCTAAGTCTGTAAAATGAAGACAAAATATTTAAAAAGGGATCTGTCAGTTCTCACCGTGGGCCACACTAATCATGCTTTTGGGGACTCCTGCGTTACCAGAAAAAGAGCCGGGAGGCTGAACACTGTAGATGACAGATTCTCTGTCTTTACTTATTCATTTATTATCATTTAAACATTTCAAAGATCCAATTTCAACATCCAATTGTAATTTAACAATTAGAAAATGACAATAGAAAATAAAAAAGCTTTAAATGCACTGATTCCCTAGTAAAATATATCATTGATTTTTCTAATTTTGATTATGTTTTTATAACAATTCAATTACATAAACTGAGTTATACGTAAGTGCAGTTTTCAAGAAGCAGCATTTTGCATGCATCTTGTACATACAAAATTTGCCCCATTTTTCAGTCACTGTTTATCCAGGAGAGGGTCACAGGGAGCCTACAGCAGGAAACATAGCACATGACAAGGGAAGACCTTAGATGGGATGGCAGCACAGGACACAAAGCGATACACACTGTTTGTGTATGACTGAAGTACCTGGAGGAAAGACTCCCAAACACACAGATAACCTGGGTTGTCAGTCAAGCCCACAACTCACTGACAAGCCATCTAGAAAGGTACATATAAGAAGCATGGGTATAGGACATTGTGCGCCATTTTGTGGGGTGGATGGTGTTACGGTACTAAGAAGTAAGTAGATAATGCAGGGCTTGCAGGTGATAGTGTGATGGGTATTGAGGGTGTAAAATGTAGTGTGAATATTTTTGTAAATGGTGGATTGGCACTGTCAGGGGGTATTTGGGGGGATAAATGATGCATGGGAAGTAATCAGCACAGGAAGTAGCAGACTGCTGTGGGAGGGAAGGAAGAGGCATTGATGGTCAGCCCTGGGGGGGGAGGGGGGGGCAGAGGCAGAGACCTGTCACACATACAGTTACCCGGTCTCATCAGCAACACGACTGCCACCGTCACATAATGAAGGTGTCCCGCCTGTCAGCGGGGTCAGCGCTGGCTCTGCTCTCCAGGCTATGCCTGGCTGAAAGCGGCGACAAGATATTGAATCCCAGGGATGACAAATGACTCCGATGCACAAGGCGTGAACCTAACACCCACAAACACATCCAGCGTAAAAGAAGATCTGTCCTTAGTCTGGACAAACATTTCATCCACCAGCTCCACCCCCCAGCCCACCCCCTCAGAAACAGAAGCTGCTATTCTCGCCTTAGCAGTTTAAATGCTGGCTCTGGATCAAAACCGCTATGGACTGTGAGTAGCTGAACAGAACAACAGGCCTTGAAGTTTATCCACTCATCCATATAAAACAAAAATCATGACAACTACGGTATATAATGGCTAATTTCACATTTGAAGCCAATTTCCTGTGGCACAGTGTTCCTGTATGAGGATAAGGAAAATTGTAGATAAATATAGTTTAGTTTAATCAATAATGACAGTATAAATAGCTACTTGGATAGAGACAATATCCTCGGCCTGTAAGACCCTGCACTACTAGATGTGATGAGATGTTATGCGATCACCAAACTGGCTTTACAAGTCATCAGTATCTTATGATTCTGATGCTGTTACACATAAAAAAAAAACAAAAAAACAAAATCTAAGACAATAACGGCAAGAACATCTTTAAAAAGCTATGAATGACATCCATCTAATTAATCCATCAACCATTTTCGGGTGCAAAATAACTGTGCTAAAAGTTATCCAAACAGGCATTGTTCACATCACTTAGAGTTAGTGTTCCATAGGCTTCTCATCCTGCTCCTGGCCGAAGGGTTGAATTAGGACTTTGTCCATAACGTACTGTGACCTCTCTGTCTCTGAGCTGCATTTGGCCACAGAACAAAAACTTCCCTCCTGAAGCTACTTCTGAATAAAATACAGGACGGGCATCGACAGGATATTTAAAAACTAGGATCGAGCATCATCCTCCAGCTGACCTAAAGGTTTAAACTGTAGCATTCAACAATCTTAAAGAATAAATTGTTTACTTAGACTGAAAAGATTTCTATCTTACATTTAACACAACAAAAGGTTTTATTCGAGCCAGACCAGCTGTTACACCAATGCTTACCCAATGCTGTTAAAAACTCATTCAATTTAATTTGTCCAACAGTTTACAAGTCCCTGACAGACTGTTATAAAGTGTGTTCAGCTTCAGAGGAAAGTTTGAAAGGCTTTTTGTTTTGTAAGTGTTTGAGCCTAATTTTTCCTTTGCATCCAGAAAAAAGACATCTACCCAGCATAGCAAAACTTCATAGATTTTAATACTATCAAAGCTCTACTAACATATTTAGAGGATGAATACTTTAAAGAATGTTAATTGATGCATTATATGGTGTGTAGGGGGAAAAGATGACATGACATGACAGCTTGCTCTACAAAGAGCAAGTTGAGGGAGGCATAAAAAGAATTTCCTCATGGGGACAATAAAGGATCGATTATTATGATTATTATTATTATATGTTTTAAAGAAACCCTAATGGTATGGCAGGTTTAATGGTATTAAAAATGACTAAAATTGTGAATGTGAATTCATAGTAAGAGATTACTAACCTAAGACATATCTGTTTAACAGACAGAATTCATGCGTAAAAAGCCAACATATATTGATAGGAAATGTGCTATGAGTATTCCGTTTTCGGGGCAGATACAAAGAGATGTTCTGCAGTGCAAAGAGACCCTTTGAAAGCAGAGCGTTCCTTCATTAGATCTTGCATTTCAGGAACTCCCAGAAGACTAACACAGATACAGTAAATGTAGAGTATGCCAAGAAACAAGAGAAAAACACAATAAAAAAGAAAATAAAAGATTACAGTTGTACACTATTTCCTACTTTTTGACTCTTTTATATTCCTGGATATATAGTAAAGCTTTGCATTACATGAACCTGCTCAAATATGCAACAGAAGTAAACTCCTCATGGGCTGAAATCCCCACAAGACCTCAAACGCAGCCATCATGCTACCAGCTGAATACAAATAGGGATTTAGGTGACCATAATAAAATCTAGAGTGACGGCAGGCAGTGAGGGCAAAACGGAAGAGAAAATCACAGAGGACAGCCAGAGAATGAGAGAAATATGACAGTAACAATCAGTCCTAACATGCCCCTCCTTTTGCTAGATCCCCTGTACTGTTCCTACTAAAGCCTGAAGAGACGAAATCCACCTGTCTCTAAGTGCATGCTCACAGTGCCTCTCTGGGCTGATTAAACTCAACCGCTCTTCAAAGCAAAGCAACATGCCAGCTTTAATGAAGACATTTTGTTAGAGAAATCTATCAGTAATGACCCGGTTTAAGTTTAAATGCACACTGATCAGCCATTACATTAAAACCACCTGCCTATAATTGCGTAGGTCCCCTCCATTCTGCTAAAACAGCTCTGTCCTGTCAAGTCACGGACTCCACAAAACCAGTGAAGGTGTCCTGTAGTGTCTGTAACCAAGGTATTAGTAGCAGATCACTTAAGTCCTGTAAGTTGCGAGATGGGGCCTTCATGGATTTAACTTGTTTGTCCAGCACATCCCACAGATTCTTGACTAGACTGAAATCTGGGAAATTTGGAAGCCATGTCAACACCTTAGTCCACATTTAGTAGCTACTGACCACTGCATATTGGAAACACCCCACAAGACCTGCTATTTGGAGATGCCCTGACCCCGTCATCTAGCCATCACAACTTGCCAAAGTCACTCAGATCCTTACACTTGCCCATTTTTCCTGCTTCCAACACATCAACTTCAAGAACTGACAGTTCACATGCCTGATATATAATGGTACCCTTGACAGATGCCTCTGTAACAAAATAATGTTATTCACGTCAACTGTCAGTGGTTTTAATTCTATGGGTACTCATGGACTAACTCGTTTTTTCTTCTGGTAAATTCATAATCAGTAGCATTGCACATGGAGGGGAAAAACTGTATTAACACGTCGTACAATGTGAAGTACATTTTTTGTTATCTTTTCATTGATTCACTGAGAGCGTGAGTTTGCATTCTGATAGATTCAGGAGATCTAAAGGGTATGAGGTAAAGATAAAGATGATTGTTAAGGTACACATATGTGTTCTAAAAGAATGCCTGTTTCACAAATCAGAAATGTTTCAATGCAGGGATCGAGGCAACAGGATAATTAATATAAATAACTGTTGGTAGTTGTTTTGTACAAACAAATTACCAAAAGCTGCAGATTCATTGGCTATTGCAGCTAAGCAAATATATATATATATGTGGAAACATTAAGAAATCCATAAATAATTCACAGCAAGCACTCTATGGAAGTGAATACTGAATACATAGTCACTAGACTTTATTTGAAGTTTTCTCTGTCTCACTCAGCCACTCTCTGTCCGCTCAGTCATATGACTCCATCATGCACATTAAGATTTCCATCACTACAAGCACTATTAAAACAGTACAGAAAGCTTTCAGCTTATAAATTGGAATGCAATAATAGATACTTGTAGAATCCAAAAAAATGTGTTTGGTTATGTATTAAAAAAATCACCATAAAATTTGTCTGCTTGAAACTACAGAAGGGTAACATTCCCAAAATTTTAAGCATAAAAATTATATATAGTTCATTTCCATTGTTATTACACTAAGAATATTTCATTGTTTCCTTACAAACTATTAAGGACATTAAAACAGTTTATTTTCTTTACCAATACTACACGGCAATTTATCAAAAGGACTGTTTCCACTTTCTAAACACTGGCAGTGGTTTTCCATTATGCGCACATTTGGCACACCCGAAAAACATATTGCATAATTTCATCGGTGCCTTTAGTTAGCAAAATTAACGGAGACCCCAAATTGTTTTTTAAATTGATATACTGCTGAAAGGGGAGGGAGGGTAAGTCACTCTATACCACTGACAATAATACAGCTATGTTCAGAGATGGAAATCAATACTAATTAAAAATGAACAAGTGTTTTGCTTCATAAGCTCAAGCAGTGCATTGGTCATTTAATAAAATTTGATCTCTTATTAGTTTAAGATTTTAAATGAAGCGAAGGGCTTCTGGGTCCTTTGGGATATGGCTTAATGCTCCCACACTTCAGTACTGAATTGAACAACACAGGCCATAATCAAAAGGAAACAAAATTAAATATCAAACAGTTTAATGCTATGTGTTGGTCTTTAAAACAGTCTATATTAAAAGCCAATTAATTAAACCTTCAAATGCAGATATACTAATCAGTTTGCGGCAGAGTGCAGGCTTGTTTTCTCACATTAAATCGTATGAACCAGTGCCTCGCTGTTCTCCTGGCCATTAACATGAAGGTACAATTTGCATTTCCTGATAGACTATTATAGTTTTAATATCCTTTTTCTTGTCTTACATCAGTCACAGAAAGGAGGCCTCCACAGGCCAACATTAACCTTCCAAATCTGCCACAAAACAAATATTACAAGGGCTCACTAATTTGGAAATCAAAAAGCCACTTGTCCATTATATAATTGAAATGAAAGCAGAGTGCCTTAGTTCTGAAGAGGCCTGTAATTACCAGCTGTTAATTGCACACTTGTGGTGTCGCACTATTAATTAAAAAGAAGGGCTCGTCTCTGTATGATAAGCTGTACTGGAGAATGGTGGTTTAATCAACAAAGCAGAATTTGTTTTTGCCATCGCCAGGAGCAGCTTGAGAAATCTTCAAATATTCAAAGAAGATTAAAAACTGTCTATTTAGAGCTATTTTGTTTTTTATATATATATTTTTCAGGCAGGGTGAGCGGGGGGCATTTGATGTGGTTCTGCAGCAGTGTACCGGTGGACCACAGCTGGGAGTATGTCTGTAATCTGACAGGAACCAGAGGCCCAAACCTCAGCTCAGGAACCAGGACCTAGTGGAGGGTTGGACGGCAGGAGCCCATTCTTAGTGTTCCAGTGAGAGACATGAGTTCATGTCCCTAAAGCAACTATTTGTACATACTTATCATTAAGCTGCTATAGAAAACTTACTGCCGTCTGGATGGAACCAGGAACTTGGTGAGATTGTTATTTCACAAGTGCCTCCAATGCAACTCAGCCTTTTGTTCTTAAGGAGAAACTCTGAGGACGCAGTTTAAGACAGGAAGAAAACTGCTCCATAACTTATATCCATCCACGGAAAAGTTGTTGAGATGGTTGACTATTACGTTAAGGCTGAGCGATATAACCTCAAATCAATATCATAATTAATTGAACATTTTACCTCAAATTATGATTAATGAAAGATGTTTTGGTTTGTTTCTGCACTCATATTTCATTGACAAGTATTATACTATAAATATTGAACCTTGAACAATAGAAGCTGGGATATGTTTTCTAATGAAACACTATTTTTTAAAACAGTTGAAGGAAACGTATATAGAATAACCATTAATGGTTATTTATTGAATAGTTCAATACTCAAATCAAAGCACAAATCGCTTGATATGAAAACATTTTATGAAAAAGGTAACATTTTAGTTTTAATGTAAAAGGAAAGTTCACTAACAAAGTAGAAAATAGTTCGCATTTCTTGCAAACAAACCGTTTATAGCGTCTGTCTGGGTGAAACTGAAGACTACAAGCGGATGATTATCATAATCAATTTTTTGTCTGTCTCAGGCAGATTACCATTTAATTGACATTTTTATATGTAGTACATGAATATAAGGTAAAAAGGACAGCTTCGCTATTTACTGAATTTGAACGACTTTTAAAATACAGTACAGCAGTTTCAAATGCTTTTCAAATTACAGTACTTCACAAATGACTGAACTGTGTATAATTCAAGCACGCTGTAATAAGGTACAGTACTTTACATAAAATATAGCTTATCATAGTTTCACTACCGCATCTTGTTGGCTCGTTTTTGACATTTTATCATAAACTATGAATCTACATTCATAACTGAGAGAAAATAACTTGTTTTCCTGTCATGTTTTCTGTGCATGCAGCATTAGCTGCAGGCAGCTAGCCAGAAGCAAACGGCATGTATGTCTACCAGTGGCTTGTGTGTACCCTGTCCGATCCTCCTATGTTCTCAGGTAAAATAACTCTCCTAACCGTGTGTGCATCTTATAGTTCTGCGTCTGACCACCTTATGTTTCCGCTGTGCGCATTTCAGGTTTGGTGCTTGGAAGGGTCTAGTATAGATCTGTTCGATACTATAATAAAGAGCGTGTTCGGTCCCGGCAAGATAATCTCCACCTTCTTCGCTGCTCGCTCGATGCCTTGGTCTGCCTGGCCCTACATTATGTATATAAAGACCCAAAACGAACACTGTAAGCGGAGTACTTCATTACTATATGTGAATTATTTTGTCTTTGTGCAGGAATGATTGTGTCCCAAGCATTTTAATCCATGTAAGACGTTGATCACTATAACCGTGATCACTAAAAGTGGTTTCCACTATATGGTGGTGGCCAAAGGTTTTGTGAATGACACAAGCATTTGTTTGCACAAAGTTTGCTGCTTCAGTGTTTGTAGATCTTTTTGTAGATCTAATTTCAAGCAATTCATAACTCTCAAATTCTTTTATTGACAATAACGTTAAGTTAATGCAAAGAGTCAATATTTGCAATGTTAGCCTTATACACCTCTACAATTCACCCTAGCATGCTGTCTGTCTTCTTGGCCAAATCCTGACTGATGGCAGCCCATTCTTGCATAATCAATGCTTGGTGTTTGTCAGAACTTGTGGGTTTTTGTTTGTCCACCCGCCTCTTGAGGATTGACCACAAGTTCTCAATGGGATTAAGGTCTGGGGAGTTTCCTGGCCATGGACTCAAAAGGTCGATTTTTTTCCCAAAGTCAGTTATTACTTTTGCCTTATGGCATGGTGCTCCATCATGCTGGAAAAGGCATGTTCATCATCAAACTGTTCTTGGACAGTTGGGAGAAGTTGCTCTTGGAGGATGTTTTGGTGCCATTTTTTATTCATAGCCGTGTTCTAAGGCAAAATTGTGAGTGAGCTCACTGTCTTGGCTGAGAAGCATCCCCACACATGAATGGTCTCAGGATGCTTTACTGTTGGCATGACACTGGACTGATTGTAGCGCTCATCTTTTCTTCTCCTGACAATCTTTTTTCCAGATGCCCCAAATAAATGGAAAGGGGATTCAACAGAGAAAATGACTCTACCCCAGTCCTCAGCAGTCCAATCCCTCTATCCCTCTATCTTTTACAGAATATCCGTCTGTCCCTGATGTTTTTTATTAGAGAGAAGTGGCTACTTTGCTGCCCTTCTTGACACCAGGCCATCCTCCAAAAGTCTTTGTGTCACTGTGCATGCAGATGCACTCACAGCTGCCTGCTGCCATTCCTGGGCAAGCTCTGCACTGGCAGTGCCCCGATCCCACAGCTGAATCAATACAGTCCTGGATACAGTCCTGGCGCTTGATGGACTTTATTGGGTGCCCTGAAGCCTTCTTCACAACAATTGTATCTCTCTCCTTGGAGTTTAGATGATCCAATAAATGGTTGATTTAGGTGCAATCTTACTACCAGCAACATCCTTGCCTGTCAAGACCTTCTTGTGCAAAGCAGTGATGATTGCATGTGTTTCCTTACAGGTAACCATGGCTAACGGAGGAAAAACAATGATTTCAAGTCTGCTATTCTAACTCAATCAGCATGACAGAGTGATCTCAAGCCTTGTCCTCATCAACACTGTCACCTGTATTAACGAGAGAATCACTGAAATGATGCCAGCAGGTCCTTTTGTGGCAGGACTGAAATGCAGTAGAAATTGTTTTTTTGGGATTAAGTTCATTTTCATGGCAATGAATTGAAATTCATCTGATCACTCTTCATAACATTCTGGAGTATATGCAAATTTCTATCATAAAAACTGAGGCAGCAGACTTTGAAAATTAATCTTTATGTCATTCTCAAAACTTTTGGCCACAACTGTATTTAAAATATTGCTAGTGTTGAAACCAATTGGTAGTATTACCTGGTAGCTGATACTGTTTTTCAGCACCGTTTACATTTGACCTCTTTATATTTAGTGTAATCTTCACTAAATCCACATTGTATCCAAACAATGGACACTGCATTTTCTTTGGTACAAGTAGCTCGATTTGCTCAATTGGCCCAATGTTTGAATTCGTCTCCATGTTGCTTCCACATCACAGACTGGACGGGATGGAGTCATGCAGTACTATGTTTTTAAGGGGACCAGTACATGAACACACACTGGGGAAAGTATTAACAGATTTTTTCCAGTGTTAACAGATTTTTTTTTTTAAATGAAGTAACCCGTATAGGCAAGATTACGTCGATTATTTCTGATTCTTGGTTTGGATTAATTTTCAATTAATTGCCCAGCCCTAACTTAGGTGTTAATCACAATAACAGTCTGGACTGAACACCAACCCTGTCTACAAGAAGGGAATGAGTAAATTCTGTTCTCTGAGGAAACTAAGATCCTTAAGTCTTTGCAGTAAGGGGTTAGAGACCATCATTGAATCTGTAGTCATAAGTACAATATTCTTATATGCTGTAGTGGGCTGGGGGTGTAGTATTGGGCAGTGAGGCAAAAAAATTAAATAAACTCATCAAGAAGGCTGGATCTGTACCTGATAATATCCTTGATACCATTGAAACGGTGCCTATAAGAGGAGGACATAGACAATTCTATCCATCATGGAAGACCCAGCTCCCACTTTTCATGACCTGCTGGTGAAACAGTGCAACACCTTCTCCAACAGGCGAATTCAGCTCTGCTGTCACAAAAAGCAAAGGTCATTCTTACCAATGGGTGTCAGACTGCTTCATAGCCAGCAGCCCTAATGGCCAGAAGCACACACAGTGCAACATCTCTCAGCTACAGCCTCCATGTTACATTGCATATGTGTCTGTATTTATTCACAGTGAAGAATCGCTCTTACATGCTGCATTTCATTGTTTCCTTGGTCATTGCCATTTCCCATTTGCATGTTTGCACATTATTTAATCTATGAACTGCAAATTGCAGATTCAGTTTCTGTACTTGCCCTACCTTAGTTGTTTACACCCCTGACCTTTCCAATTATCTTACTATATAGTGTGGCTATTTCAAATACCTTTATTTATTCATCTGTTCTAATTCACTTGTTCATACATTCATTTTATTATAAACTCTTTCTTTTCATAAACTTAAGTTATGCACCGTGGCATGATGTCTGCTGTGACAAAGGAATTTTGCCATCAGGTTCAATAAAGCACATCCATCCATCCATCCATCCATCCATCTATCTAACTGTAATTTGTAAAGTCTGGGCAGGTTGACAGTGATGTTCAAGTGTGCCTGAAAAGTCATTCTGAGGCCAATTGTCCCCACAATGTAGTAATACCTCCTACTGTGTAGCTTGTCGGGACATTTTTCAGGTCTTCACAATCCATCCATTTTCTCTAACAATTTGTCTTATTTAGGGTAGCAGGTGTCCAGAGCGTGTGCCAGAGGCTACATGCAGGGAACAACCCAGGACGGGATGCCAATCCATTGCAGGCCACACTCACACATGCACACCTATGGGCAGTTTGGTAACTCCAATTAAGCTTAGCATGGTTTTGGATTGTAGGGGGGAACCAGAGTACCTAAAGGAACCCCACAATGATACTGAGAACATGCAAACTCCACACACTTGGATCCCTGGCAGAGACTTATCCCAGAGGTGTGAGGTGATTGCGCTAACCACTGCCCCACCGTGCCACCCCAATTCCTTCAATATAAACCTCAATCTTATAAAAATCTCTGAATGCAGTCAAAGAACTAAACTGGCCAAAAGTCTTGTATTTAGTTTGGTTTTTTACAGTTAAGGTTAGGGCTGGGTAAAGGTTAGGGATATCATAGTTAGGATTAAGATTATGCCCATAGAAATAAATGCAGAGTCCCCACAATGACAGGAATGTGTGTGTGTGTATGTGTGTGCAAGTACATTTCCTAATGCTTTGTAAACACGACCTTGAACTCCAGACTATGCAAGGGCAAAGGGTGATGGCTAAATTCTAAGCTACCCCTCAGATTAACTGCTCTTTCCACGTCAGGAGCCACTAGCTGTTGCCGCTGACCTCTGGCTTCCCCACTGTGCCCTCACAGGGACAGTCCCTCAAAGATAACTCCCTGACCTTCTCCGCTCCCCAGCTGATAGAAATATCTGCCGGGAAGTCCCTTACTCTGCACTTCCTCCTCTTAATGTTCAATCAGCACCTGTCACCGTGGCGACGTCCCAGCAGTGCAGGAGCACCTCCACGTTTATCTGAGGAAACACTTGCTTTGATGAGGAGGGCTGCAGCAGAGTGACGGATTAATGATGGCGAGGCCAGCTTCCTGAGTGGGGACGACACTAATTATGAGGAAGGCCCAGACGGCACAACAAGGCCTGACAAGCAGCCACATTCTCAGTCTTTGTCATACATTGTCTGCCCAGTCCCAGTCATAGTGACATCCTGTTTACAAACATGTAGACTGGGGTCAGCGGGGTCTGCAGTAACTCACACCCTCGTCTGTAGGTTGTGTCCTCTCTTTCAGAAGCTGTGACCTTTCACCCTTTCTAGTGGCAAAAGGGAGAGTCTGGCACAAAGCTATACTTATTGGGTTCAACCCGTAATCAGTTTGATGTGTCCTGGCCAAACAGGAATCCATAGCAGTATGACCTTGAATATAACCATGTAAGATTATGGAATATAACAAGTGAAGCGCAGAGTGAAAAAATCCTTTAAGAAAATGAAGGACTGCAGTATCTATTAAATTACTGTAATTTATTCACTTCAAAGAAGTGGACTTGAAGCCAGATTTTCCCACAGATTAGTTTATATCTTTGAATTTTTGAATGGAAAGCTTTTATATTTATCCAAAAGCAGAAAAGTGTTTCTCAGTTCTGTAGTTTTCCTTCAACATCATCCAGCATTAGACCCTGTTAACACACCTGGTCCCAGGAAGTAGCGGCTTTTCTCCTCTTAGGTACAACACTACATTTGCTCCTACAGTATATGGGGTGAGAGTGGCCTGCAGAGAGGCAGCAGTGAGGCCTCATCGCAAGTCAGGCCATCAGTGAGATACAGCTGCCAGTGGAGCAATGAACACATGTGATTGGAGAGCTGGATGTTACAGAAGGCATTTTTGTGATGGTGCCAGCAAAACCGGGGTGGGGGGGGCAGGGAGGTGGAGGGGGGAGGAGTAGAAGAAGAGTGATAGTGGGCAGTGCCAACCCTGAACATCCATCACCCTGACACTGCAGTCAGGAACACAGGCACCCCATGGACACCTACATAAACACCTCCACATCCCTCAGTTGCCAGTGAAGGGAAACTGCAAGAGAGCTTAGCCATTAAACATATTTTATTCTCTGTGAAAAAAACTTGCGAGCAAAATACTTGGAAAGGGCCAAGAAACATCTCTTAAATGTTGTAAGGTCACTCAAAATTAATATGTTCAGAAGTGAGATATATTTTTGATTATTCAGTGCTTTACATTTGCCAAATTACTGAGTGACACGGTACATTTGCTTTGATAATCTTTCTGCTGCCAGCTGGCCCCACCCACTGCTTTGGCTCCACCCCCTGGTTTAGTTTCACCATTACCGCAGATCCAACTATCCCCCCAACCCCCTCAGCTCTACAGTAGATTATTGGCCAGCCTACAGGAGTTTGATCTCACTCACTATTTACCTAAGGGTGGCAAAGTGCCAATTGTTGATACATTACATAGTTCTTAGGATTAAATCTTTCACAGTTTGTAAGTCACTGTGGTGATGGTATCTGGTAAGTGTGAAGATTTTTTTCTGAAGCAGGCTGTACAAACAGACACACAATGGAGCCTTAATAGTGTGGCTCTTTAGTGGGCCACGCTGTCTGACAGCTCCATTTACTCGACACTGAAGCGTCTAGCTTCATCAGCCCAGTCTGCTCTGGCTTTCATAGACACGTCACTCATTGTTACTGTACAAGACAAGTTTCAGTAAATCGTGTTTTCTTTGGGAAAGAGGCTCTAAGCCAATTAAAATACACTTAGCAAAGTCCCTGACTCCTGTTTTCTAAGATAATACATGGGCAGACCTCAGTCAACACAATCACAACTAGCTACTTTGCATCATTGTCTTGAAACACAACTCCTTCAAAAAGACATGACACTTATCTACAGTGTTACCATTAAGAAAACTTCCTATGAAATGGTTTATTTCCTTAAAAATACCCTTACGTTTAAATCAATAAACATCTTAAAATAATTCAAAAATATGGGTCAATCTGTTGTGTTTTTCATTTTTAATGAAGCCATACTGAAATAGATGATGAGTGAATAATTAAAGTTATTCACATAGCCAAACATCTGCTTTCTCATACCCAATTTTCAAATTTCAAATAAAACAAACATAACAAAAAGGCAGAAACAGAGAAAAGAACTATTAGAAAAAAGAAGACACAAAGATTCAAGTACACAGAAATACAGTGGTACCTCAGTTCTCGAACTCATTATAACTCAAATTTCTTAAAAGTCAAACCAACCAGTTTGAAAAAATAATTACGTAGAGCTCAATCTGAATCTTAGAAATCAAACCGTGAATGCCGACGTAAGATAACTTGTATGCACCAGGAAATGAGTCACGCGGCACGTCTCTCAGCAGAATCAAAGGGTAAAGCTTGAGTCTCAGTCTCACATTTGCCGTGATAGCATCGTGCATGTTTAGCTGAATACATATACTTAGACAGTAAAAATACATTTAGAAAATGATAGACAGTAACAGTAATTATTATTATATAATAAAATACATTTTTACTAAATATATCTTATTCATTATTTTAATATTAATAATAAACCATTAATACATTTACTTATAATAATATTGTCCTGCCGAACGGGACGGAACAGAGACAAAGACGCAGAAGTCTGGGTACTGGGGAATACGGGCTTAAAGTAAAGGCAAGGCAGGCAAAACGCAGACAGACAATACAATGACCGGATTGGGGAAACAAACTGAAATGCGGACGAATTACAGAGGGCTAATGAAAACAATGAAAAACAGCTGATCACAGGAGAATTCCACACAGGGTTAACGATTGGGCATGGCACACGGAAGGAGCGGTGGATCGGGCAGGACACATAGCTTTTTTTAACTTTACACATTGTTTGAATACATTTATTTTCTTACTTTACAAATTACTGTTTTGATAAACGTGCTTAGATGTGTTTAGTACAGTATATGGTCTTCTTGTTTTATCCTGTTCATATTGTGTTGGTTAATTGGTTTTCCATTGTTTCTTATGGGGAAAATTCGATCAGAACTCAAACTTTTTAGGTTCTGAACGGATTAAGTCTGAGTTCTGAGGTACCACTGTACCAAACATACGTGGACACACAGATAAAGAGAAGGGCCTCTTTACCGACAGGAGCACATAAACATTTGAATATTACAGCGAGGACTGGAATTGAAAGAGTAGCAGGAGTTCAGTGAGTGGGCCTTGTGCTTAGAGTGTTTAAATGAGTGAGAAACTTTATATGATCCAGATGGCTGTTACTTAATGGAGATTGTCCTGGCAAGCTGGCTTTGATGTGCTGTTGTCCATTACACACATTATCAGAAGACAGGCAAATCTCTCAATAATCACTTCCAACACAAGAGCCCATCCAGGCCTGACACCAGCACCACCATGCACACTACAACCGTCAAATAGACCCGAACACAAACCTGTAGTCACACGCACATGCACAAGTGAGACTTCAAACACTCCCAGACCAAAATATGCCTGCTTACTCTTTTCAGATTTTACATAATTAACACAATTGACACAAAACACAATGAATTTATACTTGTGGCATCTCTGGCATGAGACCTCGTTTGTGATGACCCAGTCTTTTTATGCACATGTTTATGCAAGTTCTATCTGGAGATGATATAGTTTAGTGTACATACAAAATTGAAAAACCTCCAGAAGAAACAAGCTGTTAGAAACTGATTTATGTTTTTAGCCAGACTCATAGATAATTCACATAAAATTCATTAATTTCAGCTAACTAAATATATCCCTGGAAGATTGAGGTGGGAAATTCTGTTGTCCCCTTCCTCCCAGCATAATCATTTATGGATGACACAGAGGGAGTGTGAGGCTAAAATAACTTTGTTAAAAATAGGATCCCGCGGAGGAGTTTGCTCTTCCATCAGACGGACCCAGAGATGGGTCTGCCCCAAGCAGTTATAGGGAAACAATCGGTCCTGAGTCTCAGTGAGGCTTTATGTCTCCAGCATGAGGGAATGTAGAGGGGCTCAAGCCTGTTTTGTCTGGTCCTTCTGGGGAAAAAGGTGAGCCCACTTCTGGGTGTGGGCAGTATATTCATAAAAACATGGAGTGTAGGATGGAGGGGGTTTTATGGAACAATGCAATGGCCTATGGAAGAAGTGACCCATTGATGAGGTAGCACTGAAGAGGGGCAGATGTTTTTAGTAAATAAGGGAGGCCGGGTGCCCCACTCATCATTACGAGGCTCTTCGAGTGTGCTTCTGTTCCTACTTTCCTAAATCTAGTAGTATCCTTTCCTTAAAAATCATCTCACATAGACCCCTGAAAGAGTTTACTAGATAGTGAAATCAACATCCAGACCAATAGAACTATTTAGTACAACCTCCTAGGAACAAATACAATATGAAATGCAATCCTAAATAATACTGCAAAGCCTGTTTACATGTCATTTATAAATAGACATGATTGGGAGGCTTACTGTTCCATAAACTCAGTGATCAAAGTTTTCACAACCATAAATTAACCCTGGAGTCATTTTTCTTACTCTGGATGGAACAGAAATGGAATCAGTTTGAAACACTTTCCTATCTAAAATTTCTAAGTAAAACATTGTTCACATAATTGATCAAAGTCAAGACTTATATTAGACACTTCATGTCACTTACATTAGACAACATTTTTACATGACTGAACCAAAATAAAGAGAAATGTTGCCTTTAGAATGCAGTTCAGAAGACATACAAGCCCCCTAGTGGATCTTACATCCCAAAGCACTCTTCCTTCAAATTCTGAAAGTTCAGCTTTTAATGCAAGGAATATTTACTGTGTTTGTGGATGCCTGTCCGATCATGTGCATATGTGTGTTTGTGAAATTTCATAACTTAGAGCTGAAATAAGTCTCTAACTATTGGAAAGCAATTCTTCAGCATCCCCTTTTTGATATGAATGTGCAGCAGGATGGGGCTTGAGGGGGGCACTGCCTTTATATATGAGGCACTGCAAAATAAAAGAATAGATCGACAAACACCTGGCACCTGATCCCTGGAGTCACCTCAGTGAATTACAGCCTCCTTTCTGGCAGCCAGATCTCGCGTACGGATATTCCGGCCAGATTTATCTTATTTTCCCAACTTTTTTCTCATATCTATTTCTGTTTCTTTGAGAATTAAGCAGTAAATTAAGGAGCGGGCCTCATGCACAGTGAAATCAGGCTGAACTGCCACATTAAGCTCGGCAGTGGTGGCGCAGCAGCTCTCCTCCTGGATTTGGGCAAATTCGGTTGATGCAAAACACAGCATTAATGTGTGCTGGGCCCAGCACTGACAAAGATGAATGGCATCATTCCAAGTGAATGGTAATTTCACTTTTTGTGACAGTACTTTAGAGCAAAAGCGACTGGGGTCTGCACAAAGCATTTGCAATCCCATTGAGAGCCTCACTACCTGCCCATCAGACGTCGCACATTGTTTACCAATCATCTGATATTGATTGGCTTCACACTAAAGTTTGGAGATGAATTAGAGAGAAAGAAGGTTAAGTCCTAACCTTGAAAGATTTAGTGTCTATTCAGCCTGTGTCTAGGACACTTCTTGGATCGGGTCAAGAATAGAGAACTTTTAAATTCAATGGACGGTGGGAGACACAAAACGTGTCACATTCACCATGTGAATCCACTGGAAAAACATAGAGGAACACCCAAAAAGTATAATCTTTCTCCACAGTTGATAGAAATGGTAATTGCATGTGTGGGACAATACTTTGAAGCCAGAGCCATGCCCGAACAGTCCGCCTATTTAGGTTAAAAAGGCGGCAACAAAACAGCTCCTTCTAAATGCTTTTGTCCATGTCCTTTCTGCTTTAAATGTTTCCCAAAAAGAATCTTCAGCTCCACTCTGCGTCTTTAGCTGTTACAGCTACTACCCTGAGAACAACACAGCATTGCTTAATTTGACATATAAATTTTGATCAATATTTCCATTATGACATACATGAGCAGGTCTGTCGCCCTCTTTCTATGTAGGAACTACTGACACTATTTAGAAGATATTGTCCATGGTGGCATGTGGAATTTCCAATAGACTGCAACACTTTTGTTTATTTACAGTGGTAATTTATACCTGGAGATGAAGACTGGCAGGCTTATTTTCACTTACGAACCAATACTTTTGAGCTACTTTAGAGTCACTTCTCAGCCATTTTTGTGCTGATTCTGTATGGTGGGGGGGTGGGGGTTGTGCAGGACAAAGTCAACTAGTGGGAGATCACATCGAAGACCTTTAGCCCACTTCAGCCAGACCTGATGTCTAGGCAAAGCATCATGGGGGTGGAGGGGTTCTGGGAGCATGCAGCCACAATATGGCACCAGCATTACTGGATTGTCGAGAAAGACTAATGACCTCATATGCAAAATCAGTAGGAGGACACCGTAGAAGAGGAGAGACGAGACAAAAAGGTGTATATGAACAATTCATATGGATGGAGAGCTAAGCTTCCCTAGGACATGCAAATAAAAAGGAGACATTCACAGAGGCCAGCACACAACATGGGCGAATTACCCTCCGAGCAGCGCATTCACTTGCTTTTGCCACCTGAAGTGCTTTGCCTTGTTTTCATGGGATACATTACATTAGTTGCAGCAGGGAAATGCCAGCTGTCTCTGATATGAGAAGAAAGCGAAGAGTTACAGATAAATGAATGTAGATAGTGGAAGGCTGGGCTGGTTATGCCATTCTAACTGGCCAGTAGGGCTTCCAGCTTGTCCTATGCTGTCAACTGAGTTTTAGCTAAGATGCTAATACACTCACACAACAATATTAATAAATCCTACAGATATTACATAAACATATAGGCTGTGCCACAGTTAAACTCTACCCATTCAAATGAGAGCACAATAAGAGTAGCATACCCCTGCCGATGCTCCCACAGCCCACTGAACGCAGACAAGAGGGTGTTTCGCGCGTCCATGCACAATGTAGCTCATGAGCACTCGGCGCTGCTATCACTTGATGCTATGCAAGACTAGATAAATGCCAATTGTCTGGAGAGGGTGTAGCAAGGGTGAGTGCAGCTGCAGCTCCTCTCTGCAGCAGGTCCCCTCTTCAGAACAACACGCTTCATTACGTTCTCTCTCCCAGGAGCAGCCAGGGGCCTTTCACCATAGATAAGCCTCTTAGACATGAAGTAGCGCCCAGCGCAAGGCTTGAGTGACAGCAGGAAGGTCTATCCATTCAGCAGACAATGCTGCCGTCTCTGCTTTAATCTAGGAGGCGGACAATGATCTGGATTGTAGGCCTCATCTCATCTCTTTCCCACAGCCGTAGGTGACTGGCAGGAGGAAGAGGGAGAGGGAGAACAAGCCTGCTATCTCCTGAGCCCTCCTGTTTCCTCCATGGGCCAGGGAAAGTTCTAGGCCAAGAGCATCAATCACAGATTCACAATCGGGACGTGATGGTTGAGCTGCGTGGAGTGACGGACAGGCAGGTGAGAGGCCCTGCTTTATCGCTCGCATCTGCATGGCCGCTGACAGGCCGCCGCAGTGCTGCCAGGTCCATTGTTCGGCTGGCAGCAGTCTGTTTATACTTTGCACAATTAGCAGGAACTCAATGAGCACCTGAAAAAAGAAACTGCACTTTGCAAGAAAACCCCCAGAAACAGTAACTCCGTTATTCATTTTGGCCAGTAAGAATACTGAGTATTACACTATTGCTTCATATCTTTTTATGCATTTAAAATGGACAGATACCATACGTTCAACGGAATGTGTTTCCCGATAAAATGTGAAAGAAGTCATGCCTCTTAGTCGCTTTACTCTACTGTTCATTACTCATTATTTTTCATCACTGCTCTGAATACAGATACACGTTATATATATATAAGCTGATTCTGGTTATAAACTAAATTAACTACTGACTAACTGCTGGTTTTGCTGCCTGCCAGCCAGGTGAGTCCCCAAACTTGGGCAAACATTTTTGTGATTGCTTATAACTCATTTTGTGATAACAGTTGATTTGAAGATGGAGCATGAGTAGACTGGGAATGTCTATGTGAACTAGGGCCACTCAGCCTGTACCTTACAAATGCCTTGTGGGTTTAAAACCAAGCCAATTTAAAAACAAAAGAGTCTTTGTATTAGGTGGACCAAAACAATGAATCACACCATTTATTTTATGTGCAGGACACTATGTGTAATATCATGACACAAAAATGACTGGCACACAGAAAGATGAGTATCACCACACATATGTCAACGAACTTCCATGAGAGCTATATAAGCAGCTGCCTCCATTCAGCCTAGCCTGCCCTCATAAGCCCACCAGTCGTCATCTGGTTTCCATGTCTGGGGAGCAGGACAGCCATTGGTTCGTGGACTCAGACATGGCACGTCGGAATACAACAGTATAAAACACAGAAAGTTTTCATTAGTCCTGGGTAATGAGGCTAGCCTTTGACCCCGGTTGATGACTTCCATACCTGTACTAGCGCACGTGTTAGTCTCCAGCAGCAGCTGCCAGCTGAGAGGGACATAACTAATGAAGTGGTGGGGCAGAAATAATGGGCAAAAATCAGCACCCATTTTACAAAGAATGGGAGAGGGAGGGGCAGTGAGTCTAAGAATGAGGTGGGGCGGGCAAAGGCTACAAACAGCAGGAGGCACTGATAAAAAAATTGAGGTCTGGGGGTGGCCACTTCCCTGACATCTGGAATCAAGAATGTGAATGGAAACAAATTTCAACCCTATTCATTACTGTAATGCCCATGTAAATGGTAAGCCAGCTCATTCAACATACACAGCAGTAAGAACAACAACAATAATACAGTGTGTGTGTGTGTGTATATATATATATATATATATATATATATATATATTCAGTTCTTTATATATTATAGATTTTACTTGTCATCCACTAAAATCATTAGTCACCTAATTTTAAACACTTCTATTAATCTGCATCATGTTAACATTTATCATCTAAAAATTAAAAAGAGCAATACTTGATTGAAATAATTTCAATTTAATTTAATTTAAATGAAATTTAATCCTTCAGCCTATCAATCTAATTCATGCACTTTGTATAGTAACAATCGCATCCATCCATCCATCTATCCATTCTGTTTCTAATCGCTTGTCCACTACAAGGATGGTAGGGAGTAACAATAACAATATACACAGTATGTATATAATAACAATACTAATATACAAAGTGTGTCTAATCATGAAAATCTAACTTCAGTAAATGCTGTATTACGGTATTTATTCAGTTGAAATATGAAGGCATATATCGGTGCTGCAGAAGAAGGCAGTACGGTGTTGAGGACGAGTGAGAACAGTCACTGGCCAGGGTTTTAGGCCAAAGCTATGTCTTGCAATTACCTAGCCCTCACAGTAAGTATTCTTTTTCATAAAGACAACTACCTAAAATTTTTACTCACTTTAAAAGCCAGTGATAAAGAAAATTCAGAGCAGTTACAGTTTGGACTTACTGTACATTCTTCGAATGTAACCATTGTCAATGAAAACCTGACAGTAACCTACTTATAGGGCCTAACTTTGTCAGCACTCAAAGTCAGACATTCCAGCTCTCCCGCAAGTTTCAATTGTCACCTGCAAAATGACAGTTGCTCCCTGACACCAAATATTGATTGACAATGTCCTGGAAATCTGTTGTTCCGCTATTCAGTGGGTGTAAGGGGTTATTCAGTTGCAACCCTGCCTCAGTCAGTCAGAAAATTCTACTGCCATCACCCCAACAAACCCCCAGGTTTGGACAGTATCAAATTTTTTACTGTCATACCATCCAGACTGCAGTATATGGTATTTTGATAATATTTTAGAGTGCAATGCTATTCTCATATTTCCCAATAAAATTTGCAGAACACAAGGAGAGGGCACAGTTTCCATAATACCACCCAAGCTTAGCTAGCAAAAGCCCCCAGCTCACCCCTGCAGGTGTCCCTCATGAATGTGCAGGCCCCCCTGAAATGAATGTGCATAAGGTGGAATGTCTGTGAAGGGCCAGAAAGGCAGGACCAGACAACTGTAGGATCACAACTGCTTGCATCCATCCATTTATCCATCCATTCATCCATCTTCTGTACCCACTTGTCCTATTCTGGGTTGCAGGGGTCCGGAACATATGCCAGAAGCTATGGGCACAAAACAGGGAATCCCGACAACCTGAAGGAAATCCCATGACCACTGCCGCACATGCAAATTTGTTAGTAGTTATTTATAAATTAGTAATTTAATTTCCCATATAGAAAATTTAGGATACAACAAATATCATTCATTTTCATATTCATTTTCATTTATTAATATTCTGTGACCCAAACTAAGATAAATAGTTAGAAGATGGATGGATGGATGGATGGATGGATGAAAATCCTTTCGTTATATTTGAACAACAAAATTTTCCATCGCCTCCTTCAAGCCTCCAATTTAGAGAAAAGCCCCGTCAACACTGTGTGTCATATCGTCCTCAATGTTTAATGTTTAATAAGACAAAAAGTCATATTGTGATTTTAATGATAACACAACATCAACACAGTACCATGATCAAGACCTATGTTTTGAGTAACATTTTGTCGTACATTTGAAATCCAAAAAAATCTCTCTTGTGAGACTGGGTTTGTGCTAACAAAACAAAGCAGAAACAAGCATAAAAAGCGCACATAATGTTTCCGTTTCTGAGGATGTGGCATGTACTGCAAAGTGAGTGTTACATATCTACAATTAACAAACCCTGATTACTGCAACAAGAACCATAAGTGACCGGTTTGGTGCCCTAGCAAGAGTCCCAAAGGTGCCCCTTCACCACTCATCACTAATAGACACAAGCACAAAGCAAGACACGGCTTCCACAATGCCGTCAGTTACAGTGGACGTAAACACAGCACAGCCACCATTTCAGTTCTTTATTTGAAACCAACTTTTTATTAATATACTTAAATACCATAAGATACACAAAACAAAAAAATTAATTATGAACATGCAGACAGCATAAATATAGCAGATAAAGTAAATATAAAAATCAATCAATGAAAAAAAAAACAGTATTAAATAAAATAAATCAGCGGATTAAATGGAAAAGAAACAAATACAGAGAACAAAATTGCATATTATATTAATAATACTTACTATGACTTTTATGACTCCCATTTTAAACAATATGCAGCTTTGGCACAAACAAAAGCTTTGTACTAAACATAATGCAAAATATTCGTAGAGAAACTTCTCTCTGCTGATGCCACTGTGACCGGAGCAGTGGCAGCAATCCTGAGGGACACGCACATATTTGGGTAGATTTCCAGTAGTTTATTTTCCTTGCAGAAAAGACTGGCATTCCGTGCAATAGGGTGGTAATGCTGGGTTCAGGCAGACCTGGGAATTTTTCCAATTCAAAAGCAAGTTCTTTCCCATCCATGTCTGATTGACCTTTATAGAGCTACTCAGAGCTACACACTGATGTTTCATGTCTCCAATGGAAAGTGTTGGGAACTCAGTGAAGACCCCCAAATTGCTGTCATTCTGAGTTAGAACCTGAAAATGCACTTGCAGAGATGTAATTGTTACATCATCAATGCATCAGTAACACAGTTCACTGGGGCATCATGAGAGACCTGCTGCTTTGATTTCTGTCTGTTCTGCTTCGGCCCAGACTCAACATTCGACTCCTCACTCTGGCAGATGCTTGAGCAGAAGCAAATCCAGTATTTCTATATATGATCATGGAAGCTTCTACATTTCACAAGAAATGTATAGTAATATGCAACTGCATGGTCTCTGATTGCATCATTTTACTGATGAGCTGAACTTTACCTAGGGCGCCATGCCAAGTAATACCATACATCTGCACCACTCACACGCTGTTGTCTTATGGTTTTTTTGTCTTATTGTTTTTCTGATCTTATATTCTTATATTTAGTATGTTCTATCATATTCTGCATACCTTTAGATGTATTATGATATATTTCTCTGCTAATACAGCACAGCCTAATTAAATGTGAAGTTAAATTTCATTTTGTATGCTGTTTTGCACATACTTTTTTTATTACTGCATACATTTGCCCTGAAGAATTGGTACGATGTTTTATTATTTTTAAATTTAATTTGATGTTCAATTTAAGTTATTGTTTCCAAACTGAAGAATGAACTTGGCAATGTGAATATTGTTGTTGCAAAAAAAAAACATGATATGATTTTAAGTGCATATCGCCTATCCCTAGAACTGTACCCTTCTGTGAGATTGTACTGCCAGGTGAAAGCGAAAGTAATTTACACAATCTTGTGGCCTCTATTGGTACATAGTTTTATATGGGTAGAAAGCAATCACTAATGCCTTTTCCCCAGTGGAATAGAGCTCTATTAATGTTTTAAGGTGTTCATACAATCAATAAGTTAAAGAAAACTCTCTGACGGATCTCCAATCTGGCATGATAAAACTATTTGGCAGAACATAAATCATAATTATAGCTGATTTCTATAACACTGTACACCCTGGATTGCTCTACACTTACAAGCCCCCTCACCATTCCCAATTGAAAAAAAGACAAATGACATTTACTTTAACCCACCGAAAGCATCTCACATGGGACTTTCTGAGACGTGTGGGGGAATCCCTGAGCGGATTGGGAGCTGTGATTGAATCTACTCCCAAGCTCTTTCCTGGTGTTTAAACATTTACACACCTTGTCCAAAAGGTTTACTTGTTTTGTCCTGAAACTGAAACTTACAACTAATTGAATCAAGACAAAGAAATCTCATTTATTTGGCTTAATCAAATGGAAAACATGCAGCAACAACATTAGCACTGTACCTAAGACAAAGCACCCTACCTACAGGATTTTATTAAAGTGAAACATCAAACACAGAACAGACTAACAGAAATATAATATTTACTGTACACACCCGAATTCCCAAAGAAATAAAGCCTGAGAAGAAGTATATGTGAGTGTATTAAAGAGGCAACAGTCATATCAAAGCATAACTTAAATATTCACAAAAAACATTAAAAATAAGAACAGTTATAAGCTTCCGTTTTTCATGTGGATATTGTGAAAAAGATCCAACAGCATGTACCAGGTTCATTGTCAGATGGTAGTTTAATTCCAGGCTGCACCTAGTTCATCTCAGAATGCAAATGGTTTTGGTGTGTCTTGTGTATTTTTTTGGATTACATAGTTTTGTCTTATTAGTATATATATATATATATATATATATATATATATATACTAATAATTA
>JAODUD010000036.1:17305425-17316169 GCA_026784285.1 Stomatorhinus walkeri
AACTGTATTAACCCCCCCCCCCCCCCCCAGTCAGTGCTTGAAATATTTCGCAAGAGAAGCTGGAAAAATACACGCAACGTCACAGTGTCCGCTACGCTTGAGTACTAACACATACCAGCACGGTACACGTTTGACCTTCAAAAGTGGACTTCGTGCAACCCTGTGCTGGCCAGTGTGTGGCTCTGTGGGATAGACCTCTGGATCAGCAGAAAGCCCTGGATCAGCAGAAAGCCCTGGATCAGCAGAGTAGTCACATCAGCATCGGGTCCTTATCTAAAGTTCTTTACCCCAAAAACTGCTCTGACTGACCCTGTGCTCTGACCTTACACTTTACTCTCACCTATGTGTTGCTTAGGTGAGTAAAAAGGATTATTTGAAAACTGAAGAATTCCTGTGTATCTACTGTATAGTCAAACAGGAAATGAAGTATCATTTCATTAATTTCACTGTATCTACCTACCTTCTCCCTCTCACCTTCAGGTTTTTTTTAATATTCCTTCTGCAGAAGTGGTGCTGAAATGTTTAAGTCGCTTGATAGAATAAGCCATGACAGAAACACAAGGTCAGGCAGGTTTAAATGAATAGGTATCTTTGGTCAGCCAAAACTTTTGATAAATTCTCTACTATCTGAAAAGTTTTTTTTTAGTTGTGAATCTAAAAAAGTTGATTGATTGATTGATTTTTATGGAATAGCCCTAAAGGACTTTAACTAACAAACCTAAATTCTCAAACACAAAAACAGATTTCCCTGGAACAAAAGTTTTTTATTTTTACGTTTTTTCATAGCAGTCACTGATTTTTATAAAATAGAGCTTTCCCTTATGGGGACCAGAAAACCGTTCACCTTAAGGAAAAAAAAAATATTTATCATGTTATGGGGATAGGTATACCTGCTCACACACACACACAGGTTTGTAATTATGTCATTGAGGGGACTCTCCATTCATTTCTATGGGAAAAACTCTAATCCCAACATGACAACCTATTAATTTTTTAATTGCATTCACAAACCATGACAACTTTTTAATTTTCTGATTGCATTCACACATCTTTGTGGGGACCTGAAAAATGTGAAAATATCAGGTTTTTATGATGTAGTGGGGAACATTTGGTCTCCACAACATAATATAAACATAATACGCACACACATACAGATATAAAAATGAGCCTCATTTTGAAAGAACATTTAGATGACCTCAGTGTTGGCAAATGTGAGTCCCCGACTAAATTCTTTTGTGCAGACTCCCTATGTATATCTTTGTGACCTTTAAGAAGAAAAAGAAATTATTTTTTTTCGAAGGGTAAGGTTAGCTCATTGTTCTGCGTTGGTGTGATTTCCCTGTGGTAAACAGAGTGGAGTTCCCAGCCCAGTCAGGCTCTCCCAGCCGTTCCCATACTTTGGCTGGGTCACAGCAGTCTCCCGACCTCTCTCCGTGCAGGTTCACCCTCTCTGTCATATGCATTGCCACAGCAACTTGGGCCAAATGCCATCTTAAAAACCTTGGCCAAAGTAACAATTTCACACACATCTTCACTTTAAAAAAAGCCTAAGAGCCTTAAATGAAGTGTCCCATTTTTAACAGAAATGCTAGTTCCACAGACCAGCCACCAATTTATCAAAGACTGATAATCAGTTTATTGGTCATCATACTTACTTGGGAGACTACGACACAAACATACAATAAGATGCAACTGCCACAACTACAATTGTTCCAAAGATGCTCACAAGGTAAAGAGATGATCCTAAATTTCTTTTTCCAGTTTGGAAAATTAACTGAATCTGTTTATATAAATCCATTTGACCATTTCTCCCTGTCTGTCACATTTCATGTCTTAGCTTGTTTTGCTAAATGTGGTATTCAAACAAATAGTTCTCCTTAATATATAGTAATTTAAATTTGTAAACAATTTAAATTCCAGCAACAAATTTAACTTGTGTCGACATCTGCACACTTTGAATGAGTCCTGAGCCAAAAGTGTCTGCATGGAGAATTATGTCATATTTTAAGAGACATATTTTAAGAATTTTCAACGGGGTGTTGTATAATAATGCATCCTGTCCTGTGGAGCTTCTAGAGTGATTCATCTTTTGAAAGCATGAGCCCCTAATCGGCCTATTGATATGCACAGTGGATAGAGACCTACAAGTTCATACTGTTCTCTTATAAATGAAATTCACTCATCCTTAAATACATTTGCAGTTTTAACATTAATAGAGAAAAATATCTACAGTTCCATAAATTACCAATAAGAAATATATGTGCGCTAAAGCTTATGGGATAAAAAAAAACATTCTGAAATCACAACCATGCTGTGAAAGGGAGGATAAATGGTGTTACCTATAACCGAAGCTAAATAAAAACTGGACTTAGGTCACGTTTATTTACCAGACCCTACAAACGGGAGAGAGTAGCAGAGTGGCTAAGCAGTGTGGCTAAGCAGGGCAGCCTGGACGGACTCCCTCCACAACGGCTCTTTAATAGGGTTCCTCCTGTCACTGCTTCTCTCACCTTTTAAATGGCCCGATCCATTAACCCTTTTGAATTGTGCTTATAATGAGCTACAGCAGACAAACAGTTGATGCATGGCCCATTACACAATGTGGACGCACTCTTAGGGAATGAAGCTCTGCTGGGGGCAGCAGGGTGGGCCAGCAGGGGGCACACAGAGCATTCATGCAATGCTCATTCACATGTAATTTCACATCATCACACGTAGACTGACTCCCTCCATGCCTCTGCCATTTACATATACTACAAAGGCAAGGACTGCTCTGGAACTGTGCTGCTGTAGCAAGTGGAAACACCATCTGTAAAAATGATGCACTATTTGGTACATTATTAATTTTAATAAGTATATATCTTTCTAGAGATCTTACTTGGGACCACTGTTATGAAGAAGTATGTACTGTTACTGTTCCCATATATTACTCCTGCTTAATTATTTCAAATTGCAGAATTTTAGATAAGGCAAGGAAGCAAAATGATGCCATATTTTCTAATTAAACCTCCTGATATAATAAGGAGATCAGGATTATTGGATGGGAAATACTTATTAATACTTATTGGAGGGAAACTATGAAGTTAAGCATCTTATTAGTTTGAAAAATGGTCCCACGATATGTCAAAAAGCTGGGGCTATTTATTATCAAAAAAGAAGCAGCTGGGTCATTTAAATATAGGCAACTCTGCCCATTATTTTACAAATATGTCCCGTCTTTTAAACTTTAAACACTAGTCAACTGCCCTGAATTTACCCCTCTCCTATTAGACTAGACTGGATTTTTTTCTGTCAATGTAACTGAGACAATTCTCAGAACCTAGAGAATTCTTTCCTGCAACAGGAAAATTAAAATTTTGTAAATCGTGGTATGGAACGTTACGCCATATAACGTATCAGCACATATGTATATCAAAAATACGTAGAATAGATATGAAATCGACATGCTTATAAAATGCCACATACTCGGCTTTTGTTAGAACTAGTATATTGTAAGCATTTGGCGTGAAACATGATACAGCCAACACACAAAACATCCTTCTTTTCAGCAATCAGCACCTGCATTCTTAAACCAGAAGCAGTGCCTTAGAAATACTTAAGCAATGTACATTGGCCACGTTACATGACACATGGTTATAAAGCCTACTTGCTAATAGAGAAGTTGACAGACCGAACAGACCAAAGCAGAAGTTTGAATAATGACAGAGAGATGCACTGTGAACATAGTTACTATCATAGTAGTTAGAAACTTAAATATTCACACTGATGTTGCGCAGAGCTGGCTGCAGGCCAGGCGGCTCGAGTCCCTAGGGACAGCTGAACATCCTGCCCTTGTGACTTCATTGAAAAAATTCTCTTAAATCTTAAGTAAATCATAATATGTAAGTATCTGGAATCTTTCCGATTATATGGAACGATGATAAAACGATATTAATGGAGGGTTAGGATTAGATGTAAAATACAGATATTAAATTATGAAGGCCCATGGAAATTTCGTGCTTCCGATACCTTTTCTCTTTTTTTGTTTTATATAACCTAGCATAATTATCTGTGTAAAACCACGGTTTCAGAAATATGTAGTAAGTCTAAAATTTTAGATAACAAATGTGAAATTTATGAACAGGTATGATAATATTTGCTATTTAGCGGTGTCTATACTGCGTTAGCACACTATAGCCTTCGAAATCCACATCATTATTTAAACATAAATGTTTCACGGAACAATATTATTTGGTAGAATGTTATTATTTACGCTACTTGTCTCATATGGCCGCGTAACTACCTCTGAATCTGTACTGTTTTAATAGCTGTGTTCTAAAAAATACTCTTCAAGTACTCCGCAAATACAAGATGTACACAGAAACTACCAACACGGAAAGGTGCGCCGGAGGCTTGGCTGACTACAGAGAAGTTGGCGGGACTTAAAATTGGTGTTAAGCTGTCAGTTTTACGATTGATTTGTTTCGTTTGGTCGTCATTATGCTGTTGTGTGCTGAAATCAGCAGGTATATCTAAGCAGTTTCAAATATTATGACAAAATGCGCACCACTAACATATTTCGTCATTGATTTATGTCTTATAATGACTGAAGTCGAGCTTAAATAACATGTTTAAATAATTCACATCAGAATAGAATTCAGTTTTGCCATACCACTATTTATGAGAAGAAATCCCAAAGTCTATTATACTACCATAAGACCGACCAAGGCGATTCTAATATTTGCGAGAAAAAAAATAGAGCCCGGGGACTACGGTGATCCGCGTGTCTCACTGCAGATTTGCAAAACTCCGTCGTCTGGGTGCAACAGGAGAGAGATATTCTGAGCAGAATATACAGTCACCACCAACAAATCATCCTGCTTTGGTACAAGTCTGACTTGCTGCGCTTTTGAGCAAAAAGGAAGTTATTTGCCAATACACAAATTACATTTCATTCTAATGCATTGCCCCGAAAAAGTATTTCTTTCAAATAACTTAATAATAAAACTGAACATATAAACAAGATGCAATCAATACAGACCAGGAACGATCATAAATTCAACGGTTCTTCAACAATAAAATATTGTTCATTTTAACAGAATATAGTTTAATGATGAATTACATAACCACTATTAACATTTTGTATACGTATAATTTACACACTTGCTCATCGAAATTGCCCGAACATCAAAAATGTTTTGAAATTTGAAACACATATTAATATTCCTGGATATTTATGCACGCAGGATGAATTTTCTCAGTGTAATATTACTCATAACTCCTCGCATTCGAGTTTTGTTATTTTTTTAAACATTAAGCCATCAGCAAATAATTTCAATTAAACGAGAGCGATTCAATTAATCGCTCGGCGATGCAGGCAGAGAAACAACCGTGCTTAAGAATCTATTACCCACAGTGTAAAGAAATTAGTTTTTGCTATTAAACAATATTAATATCCCCATCCGCACAATTTAAAAAACATAAATATGTCACAGATTTCCACTTATTCCAAAAATTGTAAAATGTCAAACGTTCTCACAAATGTCAGTAGAAAACACCATTTAGGCTACATTTTAAGTGATTCGCATCATCGACCACGCTTTAAAAGTACTGAAGAGTCAATACGAAATTTTGTGTTTTTTCCTGTGGCTATTAAAAGTTACAAAGATTTAGTCCGTAGTCCATATTGCATCAAGGGTTTAAATGATTCAGTCCTTAGTGCTGGATGTTTCATGTCCAATGCTGTAAAATTAAGCCCACCTGCCTTTTCAAAGTTGCTTTTGCAAATTGAAGTGACCGGGACGCAGAACAGCGCAGAAGCCGTGTAGCAGAATCGGACCGGCAAATTACGCTACAGCGCCCACTACATGCAATGCAAAACCGTTAATATTTTATTCTCCATAGCTTCCGTTGCAATACAGCAACTTTTGTAGTTATTTTGCATGCACACAAAGTTCTCAAGGTCCCTTTTTTTGGCACCCGAGATATCGCCTCTCAAATTACTTTGCGTTTCCCTGAAGTGACTGATAAATGGCTACAGAGCTAAGAGAGGTCAGTCTCTATTGAGAGTATTGTAAAGAATACCGGGTATAACTATATTAAGATATGAACGAACTGATACCAGAGAAATACATGTGCAAGATGGCAGTTTCAAAATGCATAGAAAGGGGTATTGCACCTACTCGTGGTCAGTTTCCGTGCCCTGCCTTTGGACCTCATGGTGCCACTCTTTCGACGTGGGTTTGTTTGATTTTTGTTGGATCTTGTCTTCCTTTTTCTTTTTTCTCTGTCCTTTTCTCTCTGTTTCTCAATCCAGTCTCGCTATCTCTCCAACATTGTCAGTTTGGACACCTTCGCACATGCGCATAACAAAACAGCCGACGCCGCCAAAAAGTTTAGAAGGATTTATCGCTTGGTATTACTGATCTTCTCACATGGCGATAGTTATAAGATGTTTTTTCGAGTCATATCTTCAAAGATCATTGAGTAAGAAATAGAGCCACCCGTTAGCATAGATCTAGAGATAACCAAAGAGATTAATTATAATGAATGTTAATGAAAAGAAATACATCTCTGCTTAAATTAGGAGACATTGATAAATTATCAGTGTAAATGTTTATATTAAATATCGTATGTATTTTAATTATATTCCACCATCGCCACTGATATTGTAAAATTACTTCAAACTTTCTCCCTCCCCCGACGCAAAGAGAGGTGGAGAGTCGAAACCCACAGCTGAAATATAACGCTGCCCATTTTTCGCAGCGGTGACTATCATTAATCTCTGAAATACTTCGAATTAAGCGTTTTACCGAGCGTGTACATAAATATCATTACTTTCTAAGCAATTCGTATTTGCAATTCTGCCGCACCGCTGTTTAAATATCTCATTAATAACGTCAAAATAATTAAATATTGTAGTTGAAACCAACTCTTGTCAGTCTGTAGACCGTGCTCCGTTATCTTCGCGGTTCTTAAACGCTGCAAAATCTAGGCCTACATTATCAAAGTCATTTGTTAAGATATATGGACAGTAAATTGGCGTCTTTTGTTATACCGAATTACATGAATCATTACGCAGCAAATAAACCTCCAATTTTCAGAGAAACGTATTACACATAGATTGTATCCATTATAGAAATAATGATGATTAGCAATATCTATTTATTTATTTGCATATTTTGATGTGCCTTGTATATGACAATACATTTCTTTAATTAATTACTATGAGCTAGGGGTTTTGTGCGTTGACCCCGAAATATTTTCATGAACTGCGCCAAAAAATTAAGTGTATATATAATGATTTTAATAGATCTTTATGTATAGGTAAATAATATCATACGATTATATTCAATTGACTTCTTATAAAACTAGGCTTTTGAGATGTCATAATTTCGTTTTCCTACCAATCGTTAAATAGCTCTCACACTTAATAAAGCAGTTTTGTTGAGGTCTAAAACCACTATATCAAGTGAATGTTTTTTTTTAGTTATTTCATTTCTTATTCATACTTGACTGTACATGAACGTTTCATATAGAGATTCTAATCTATATAGGAGACGTTTATGTGTGGAAAAGTAATGCACTAAAGACTGCGTGTGCTTTGTTGGTTAAGACCAGAAAGATTAATCTGAGTATTGAACAGTAGTTATAGTACACTTCAGCCTAAAGTGCCATTAAATATTATAATATTCTGAAACGAGGCGTGAGTTGCGGGAAACGGTCTTTTTAGACCCATGGTTACAGCTTGAGGCAGTTAAATTGAAACAGTTTTCATTGCAATAACTCACTGTTCTCATGACCACTCCAAAATACATATTTTATTGTGATACGCTGACCTCAGTGGCTCGAAATGACATGGCCAGGGAGGGCTAGCGAGATCAGCTCAGCCCTGTGGGCTGTAATTATTAGAAATTAATTGGGTTCAAGACCCTTGCTAGTATTGTCAAATTAATAGCTTGTCCCGTGTTTGAAATTCAACCCTATCCTAATGGATGGAAAAAGAAAATTCAATCAACACAATATCTTTTCACAACCTTTTACCAATCTTTTATATTGCATTAAAATGTTTGAATCCGTAAGTCTGTGGGTTTTATACATGTATGTATCCATTTGGGAGGTTATGTAAGGGTTAAAATACAAACATAATTTGTATAGTTGGGGCTGTCGCGCCAGACTAAAAGTGAAAAGGTAGCCTCGGGCGCAAGGAAATTACCGCACGCCCGTGTGACCTTTGAGAGAAGTAATCAATCAAGTGATCAACAGGGATATTTATCAAGGCTACATGTAGCAAGCAACTTTAAAAAAAAAACAAGAAAAATAACGCTGAAATCAAGTTGCGCAAGTTTCAGCGTACAATTGCAAATGACATCTTTAGCGTCACTTAAGAATAAATTTGTATCAACATCAAAAAATAATGTTAGGATACCGCTAATAGCACTTTTTATGATGCACTTGTGATAACAAAAAAAACATCATTATTATTTTACTATTCAGACATTTAAATACATCTCTTCAGAAGACATCGTTTTTGTTTTGTATTACAGATTTCCAGAGATTTGGATGGTTCATTCAAAGTTTACAATTAAATAATTCACCCGATGGTCGATATGTGGAAAACACGATGTGAGGGACAGAATGAGCTTGTAAGTTGAGCCCAAAGCAAGAGGCTGTGTTACGACACGCAGTGCCGCTCAGTGGAGAGACACCTACAGTGAACCAAAAATAAGCACATTTCAATTGTGAGGTAAACGAATCCCCGAACTCCAGCATTGCTTAGTATTAACAGTATTGCATTGCCTTTTTTGCTATCATTAAAAGGAAAATAATAATAACTGAGGGACGTTATCTGTCGCAAATTTCCTGTCCATTTTAATACTACTATCCATTACAGTTTCAACTTATTGCCGAGCAGAGGTAGCATTCGTTGCTTCAAACTTTAACTGCATTGTAACTGTGTTTGTTATTCAATATTGACAACTGGTAGCAAGGTTGAAGCATTTCACACCAAATAGGAAGTATAATTTTTAAAAGCATAAATCTGTGCATTAAAATATTTCAAGCAGCTTTGAATATATTATTTATAACCGCTCCCCCCCCCCCCAAAGCATATGCAGAATACAGACACATTGATTTCTTCCGGCAGAAGACTGGAACACTCGAATACTTCTAGAAGAATTTTTGGCTGTTTTCCGACTAACATTTAAATCAAATAAGAATGCTATAAAGAACAAACTTTAAACTAATAAACCTAATAAACATAAGCATTTTTGTCGTTAACGTGGAATGGTACCGCTGCAGATCCTTTGCCTGCTTCTGGTATTCCGGGGACTTATATACCAGGCAACTTACTTACACACATGACCAAGACTTAAGTGACTCATTGAGTTTGAGCAAGAAATTAAACTGCGTCTGTGTAAAGGCTGCACAAACGAATGAATGAATCAATCAACCAATCAAAATCAAGACTGCAGTTGGTTGAAATAAAAGAAAACAAATTGCATTACAAATGTCATTAGAAAAATCAAAGAATGCAGTAATTGGTTAACGTTCTTGATCAATTTTGCAAAATTATTTATTGGAAGATAACTTGCCACAATTTACTAATATATTTTGCAGCTTGCGTTCTTGTTAGACTACAAAACAAACAAAAACTTTGCTCTTACACTAAAAAAGACAATATTTCTTAAATTTTAAGTTCACCAGTCACAGACATAATAATAATAATAATAATAATAATAATAATAATAATAATAATAATGCACTGACAATTTTGCAAAATAATTTATTGGAAGATAACTTGCCACAATTTACGAATATATTTTGCAGCTTGCGTTCTTGTTAGACAACAAAACAAACAAAAACTTTGCTCTTACACTAAAAAAGACAATATTTCTTAAAATTTAAGTTCACCAGTCACAGACATTATTATCATTATTATTATTAATAACAATAACAATGCACTGACCTAATACATAACACGAAAAAATACAATAAAAAAATCGGAATTAATAAAAAGAATAGCACCATGAACTTATAATAAATAAATATGAAAGCAAGTATATCACGAATCAAATATAAATTTTGAATCGATATTTTTCCGCTTCGTTCTACAGCAGCGTCCTTCATCTTCGCGTTTGTAGGGGTCCAGCTGCTCGGTGCCCCCTTTTAAGAAAGTCTTCTTTTGTACATTAAGGCACATGGAGTAGAACATGTGGATTCCAAATCCCTTTAACCTTTTACGGTTCTAGATAGGATAAATAACGAGAAATAGAATTTGCATTTTCTGATTATAGCGGCATACCTGTAACTGGTTTCGGGGTCGTTCGTGTACCACGAGATTTACACTTTTCATTTAAACGTGTGAACAAAAATGATCATTTGTTGCCATCTAGTGGTAAATATTTTTTGCTCTTGCAGTGAAATTAATTTTCAACAAAGCTCAGTCCGTTTTTCTTATTCATAAAGGAACTGGTAATGAATATTGATAAATGTGATCGCATCAACCTTGACATTAACCTTAACATTACCTTAAGAAACATAATCACATTTTTGCTTAAATTCCAGTTCCAAATTGCTCTTTTGCTAAACGGTTCAACATTTGTCATAAGTTAACAAAGAATTTTATTTTTTCAAAACCTATCTCTGTAAATCCAAATGTACTATACAAAGATTTATTTTCATTAATAATTAAAAATAGAATTAAACTATATATCTCAAAATTCAGCAGCCTGCTGATTGGAGGTGGAACACAGTGTAGACATAA
>JAODUD010000036.1:17332700-17371308 GCA_026784285.1 Stomatorhinus walkeri
TGCTTATGTTTTCTACTCCTCTGGTGTCCAGGTATTCTGTGGTTGCATGAAAGGTCAAAGGGATTCTAGAAATGTAGAAAAAAGGAGAAGAGAAAACCAGGAGGAAGTGAAACATTTGAATTTTTGATAAACGTGAGGATTTTGCATTCATAAGATGTGCCAAGGGGAGCACTTCATAATAAAAGTGCATAAATTGCAGTTATTGTAGAACCTAAATATCACAACAGCATGACTGCAAAGCAACATCTTCAAAGAAGATCTACAGACTCCAATGCAGGTTAGTGTATCTTTATCATTAATTTGACTTAAACTATCTACCGTAATTTACAGATGACAGCTTTGTAAAATTTTTGTCAACCTATTGTAAGCATAATGAGTAGGGCTGAATAATACTGGAAAAAGTTCACATCGCGATATTTGATATTTTTGCAATAAATACTGCGCTATTTATTAAAAACAAAAAGGAGTTGAAAACTTACCCTAAATAAAATTAAGACTGTGGTGTTGCAGCTAGTTTTGCCAACAAAGCAGTGCCAACAAAGCAGTGCCAACAAGGCAGTGCCCACAGATGCTAAATATAATCTTTGTGGAATCCAAGGAATGTAATTTTTTTTGTGCTATAATGTGGGTGATTTTTAATGCCTCGTGGAACCCTCTCTGTTTTCTAACCCTCCTGTGAGCAGAGAAATTAGATTTTAAATAGTCTTGCATATGGTTTTTAGAACAGAATGGAAGGCTCAGAATTCAAGATTTTTATCTCCATGGCAACCACATCTGTACCCAGCAAGCAATGTTCACATAGCTTATCATCAATGCCGAACAGCCCTTGTAAGACTTTTTCCTCACTACACATATTTCTTTACTGTGCAAGTATTTCACACCGGAGAAGAATCAACTTCATCATAAAAATGTTAGATGCATGAATAATTGAAAGGCACCCAAAAGATGCAGAGCGTTTGTAATGTGGCTGTACTGGTCCTGTGTAGTTCTTGTGAATGCTGCATGTCTTCGTTTCGTGAGTTGGATTCAGTGATTTTCTTATGTTGCTCTTATTGACTTTCTGACCCTCTGCCTGTGCTTAAGTAATGAATTCGAATCAAGATTTGGATTTGACTATTCCTGTTTTTTTAACCCGACTTTCAGGTTGCTATTCTGAAAGTAAAACCTAGTGCTACTACACATTTACTCATTTACTGGTCCACTCTCATCCAGTCAGTACAGTAGTACAACAATGTTCAAATATGCTGAATTTAATATCGTATTTGTATGAATTCAAAGTCATAGGAAAAAATGGTATTAAAAATGTTAAGATCTATGATTTCAGCTTTAATAATGGGCTGCATCTCTAATCACTATATTACTTTTTTGACATTATATTAATTCCAAACGTTATGCTGATGCATTATTTATTATTATTGTTTACATACATATTGAACTATGTATATGAGACCTTGTGCCCCCATTCCGCACCGTGGTCCTAGGGAACATTATTTTGTGTCACTGTATGCCCATATATGCATGGTATAACAGTGAAGCTCTCTTGATTAACACTTCCAGCAGAAAATGCCCACGTGTATAACATTCAACTATTGGTCGAATCCAATTAATCTTTGCTTTAGATGGTTAGCAAACAAGCATGATGTGGTAGTTTGGTATTTACACTCACAGAAAGGGCAGATGACAATCAAAATCGAAGACTAGGTTTATGTGTTGCAAATAGATATGCGTAAGCTACAATAGAGAACATTCTGTTTTACATAATATTTTACTGGTGCACTTAGTGTCGCTTTCACATGTGATAGCTGCAGGTTGTTTTGTATTTACAGCTGAAATCAAGGAGTGCTGCTGCAATAAAAATAAATTATTAAGATATTCCTTTCAACCATGTCGTTGCTATGTGTTTGCTATAATTCTCTAAGATATTCATCCTACAAAAAAATCACAAAAAGATTTTTAAAAGTAGTCTTGAATCAAATAAATCTTATATTTGACATGACTATGTAGATCCTAATGGCCAAAATTGTAAATACTTTTATTAAACATATAAGAAATAAAATCTGTATAGGGTGCACATATATAAAATATATATATTTAATAATAAATGGACTTCTATTACAGTAAATAATATTATCTACATGAAAAATGTACATATAAAAAAGCAAGTAGTTGTAAGTAGTTTTCTGGTATGGCTTTCCTCCATGTTAACTGAGTATATATCTTGCGTATGGCAACCATTTCTTGTTTTTACTACACAGGAAATAAATCCTTTTATGGAATAATGATATATGATCGTTTTCTTTGCTCTTAAATTGATTTGAAGAGTTTTAAATAGTTTTTAAGAGTTTTTGTATAAATGTATAGGACGAGACAGCAACATCTACCAACGGTGTTATATTAATATCAACAAATAAAATACGAGGTTACAAAGGGAGGGGAAAAACAGTACCGATATGTCTATATATTCCTGCCTAGTACGTACACAGCAGATTCTAAGAAATGAGGTAGTCAGTAAGTTAAGTGGTCTTTCACTATAAGGTTTCAAGTTGCATTCTGAGTTGCATAGGTGGTTATGTGACAAACGGGTCATGAATGAACTAAGGATGGTGAAGGGGGTGGGGGAGCTGAGTTCTCTCTCATGCTCACTTAGACCTGGACAAGTTGAGGTGCTGGTCCGCCTTTGTGCAGCTTGTGAACCATACCGACAAGCTTTATGTCGGCATTCTTTCAATGGTGCAATGATAGCAGTTCACCCAGAGCTTCTGCAGGAGGTTTGATTTCTTCAGTTTTCTCAGCTAAAATAACCATACCACCTGCAGGTCAGACTAGGTAACTCACCTGAAGCTAAACAGGTTTGGACCTGGCCTGTTCTTGGATGGGAGACCAACTAAGAAAGGTCGGTTGCTGCTGGAAGAAGTGTTGGTGCGGCCAACAGAATAGCCTGTCCTGAGGTCTGTGTGGATCCCAATATCCCGCAGCAGTAATGTGGGCACTGTGCTGTAAAAATGGGGCTGTCCTTTGAATGAAACCAAGCTCCTGACTCTCTGAGATCTTAAAAGATCTTTCAAAAGAGTAGTGCTGGTATCCTGGCTACATTTGCTGACTGTGGTTCTGTCAAATCTAGTTTCATAATCATCCCCTCTATCTGATTGGTGAATGCCAGTGGAGAGGGGTGCCTTCTGTCTCTCTCTCAATTCGCTATTATGCCATGTTCATTTGACTTTCGTCATCCAACATTCACAACATTCCTCCATATTAGACCAAATAAAAAAAATAATTTGCCTTTTATTTTGTATGATGGTATTGACAAAAACAAAGTAATAACTGAAAAAATGCCTATTTTCTGAAAAAAAAAAAAACGAAATGAGGAGATTGCACCGGTACATTGCTGAACAGCCAAGACCTTAGTCTATAATGATATACCTTTAGATTTTGTAATTTAAGTAATTTTTTATTTTCAGAATTACAACTTGTTTTATCCAAATTCCCAAGAATCAGTGATATCACACAATGTTTTTATCATCTTACCAAGAAGCTAGTCATTGCACGCAGCGCCAGCCTGCAGTCTGCTTCCTGTTCCAGGATAAACGAGTCATGTGCTGCACCAGGCCATCATGCAACCATATTTGTCAGGACCATATCAGCATCACAAATAACTTGCACATTTATAGAATGTATGTTTTCTATTCAAGTAAATAAATTCATTTTCATATGGAACCCTCATTGCAACGTGAGTGCAGTCAATTGCGCAGATTTCATTTGGGAAACCGGACATTGCTGCAAATTGCCTGTTGATGTTGGCCTGTTCTCCACAGTCTAAGGGAACTTAATGTATTTACTAGTCATTTTAATATTCCCATCCAAAATGACAGCTTTTTTTGAGCTTGTGATATCCCAGACCTAGAATACAATTAAACATAAGGATAAGCAGATGGATGGATGTATCGTTAGATTATTATTGTATTTCCTAAACAAGCTTTAGAACAAATTCACAGTTTTATTGTTAATTATAACATGCACCTGCTGGCTAATTCCTGCTGGTAACAGCCAGTTGCAAGGAACGCCAGGGTCGTCAGTACCTGTATTTGTGCTGGGATTGTGCGGTTCTGTCAGGTTGGTCTCTCTAACATTGGACCCAGTTCAGCACATAGCTCCAAAAGCTGATGCCACTCACGTTATTGCTCACCCAAATTTGGCATACATATGCACACATTCTCCCTTCAAGTTTGTTTCTATAGATCGCAACGTTTACGTAGAAAGAGGCGTACACATCTTTTAGGTCCTTTTTTGTGCGTACGCAGTGGTTATAAATGAGACCCCTGATTTGTGAGCTGAACCGTGGCCTGACACACCATCTGGTCTAGCTGCTTTCCTGGAGTTGAGGGTTCAGAGGCAGTTTCTGACTTTTGATAGCTGAGTGTGGGTGCTCATTTGAAAGGAGGGGCTGCATCATTTGATCACTGTTATCTCTATCAAGCCAAGCAGAGAAGATATTCAGTGCCTTGGCTAAAGTGGCACAGCTATTTGCAGAGGGAGATGTTGTCTCTTTATAGACTGAGATGGCCCTAATTCCCTCCCACACATGTCGAGGTCTGGTTAAGTTGTTGAAAGGAGCTTCATCCCGCTGTTTATGTTTTATCTTAGAGGCCTTGATGCCCTTCAAGCCTCACCTGGCTGTGCTGTCTGCTCCTGCATCTCCTGTTCTCTAAACTGCATCCTGAGTTTTAAGAAGGTTATATGGTTTTCATATCATCCATGGCTTCTGGTTTGGAAATACAGAAAATAAATGCGGTTCTGGCTGTGCTTTGCAGGCCTTGGTAACATTAGTATAAACTTAGACTAATGTTCTATTTCTTATACTTGTGCATGTTATGTTATGATAGAATTTAGGGAGAACAACCTTAAGATCCGCATGATTAATCACCCATCACAATAAAAACACCATCAGGGTACACAGTTTCTTATTTATGTTGCCGTGCAGCTGAGGTAACACTAGCTTAGCATTAACATTTGGAGAAATGTACACAGCATACCATGAATTCTCTGCGTTGGTAAAAAGGCCTGCACATGAGCAGCGGAAAATCCACATAAGGGCAGCAATATTTGTTGATGATGGTACTATTTCAGCATCAGGAGTTGTTGCTATAGAAGCACAGACCACCACCAGTCTTTTTAAGAGTCCAGTGTGTAGTCCTCTTAGTAAACAGCTAGTGCATCTAGCTAGCTTAATAGTTGTGTATGGAGTCGAGCTCTCTAGTCACATCTCTGTCAGCAGTTAATTAAATTCTTCTCTGTTGTGAGTCACAGACAACTTCGATCCTCGACCAGGCATATACAAGGAAAAACATAGAAAGTGGAGTCTTGAAGCAGTTAGCTGTTAGCCAGGCTGAAACCCTGGCCAACTTGTCTTGTTTCGGCTTCCGCTCATAGCTGAGATCCACGCTTCTCCTGCTGCTGCAGCAATTTCTGAAGGGACGAATATATCCCTTCAGGCACTTGATGATTTAAGCCATTGTTTATATCCAGGTGTTATACCTTCACATTATAGCTGAATAAAAAGTATACAGTACTTAAAAAGATCATTAAAATTAAAAAATCAACTAAGATCCATGCAGGATCTTAGGTCTGTCAGATAATCAATCTAATGGTAATTGAAAATCGAAAGTCAAATAGGTGAAGAACTGTAGTTGTTTTTTTGTTGTATCTATAGAACTTCAAGAAAATTAGCAATAAATTTATAATTAGTTCATAAGAAAAATCTTCTTGCCATGTGCAATAGAATGTTCATCCTTCCAAGCACTCCTTGAGAGGATGCCAGTCCATAAAAGGGCAGGGGAGCCCCATGGATGGGATGCCAGTCCATAAAAGGGCAGGGGAGCCCCATGGATGGGATGCCAGTCCATAAAAGGGAAGGGGAGCCCCATGGATGGGATGCCAGTCCATAAAAGGGCAGGGGAGTCCCATGGATGGGATGCCAATCCATAAAAGGCCAGGGGAGCCCCATGGATGGGATGTCAGTCCATAAAAGGGCAGGGGAGCCCCATGGATGGGATGCCAGTCCATAAAAGGGAAGGGAAGCCCCATGGATGGGATGCCAGTCTATAAAAGGGAAGGGGAGCCCCATGGATGGGATGCCAGTCCATAAAAGGGCAGGGGAGTCCCATGGATGGGATGCCAATACATAAAAGGGCAGGGGAGCCCCATGGATGGGATGCCAGTCCATAAAAGGGCAGGGGAGCCCCATGGATGTGATGCCAGTCCATAAAAGGGCAGGGGAGCCCCATGGATGGGATGCCAGTCCATAAAAGGGAAGGGAAGCCCCATGGATGGGATGCCAGTCCATAAAAGGGAAGGGGAGCCCCATGGATGGGATGCCAGTCTATAAAAGGGAAGGGGAGCCCCATGGATGGGATGCCAATCCATCACAGAGCAGGAAAACACCATGGATGGGATATCAGTCAGGATAAAGTTCCACGCATCCAAACTTGAGTCAAGTGTCTTTAACCTTAAATTATGTAGTGATTTCTTTAGGGATCATTTAAAACTCTATACTCATTTTATACTCCACTCACTTCAGTTTGAAGCCAATAGTGATTTAAGTTCCAGCAATTTAAGTTGCCGCATATGTAGAGATATACAGTAGGCCATTGATATTGAATATCAGCAGATTTCTTGAGATAACAGGGAGGGTTAGGGTGTGCACAGCTTTCCTAGTATAGTGTCCTGTCCTGGAAGCTCCGTGAAAACAAGCAACTATTTTTTTTCACCTATCTTCATGATTTACACTTTTGCTGTTTGAAAATCGTATGGAAATATGAAAACGGTAGAGAAATATAAAAAATTCTTGATATTGTAATACATGATACATGGATTTTAGTGGGCTTTGGTCTCAGCTCAGGAGGATAGTTATTTAAATACAAAACTGGATATCAGTCAATGATTTTCAGTCTTTTCAGTAGTATATAATATTTCAAAGGGTCAATAAATATAATTTAATGTATAATAAATACATTAAATAAATGTCAGATCATGTGAGACAAGAAGGCAACAGCAAACACAATAAACATGCTGAACACAAAACCAACTGCTTCTTCTGACCTTAAACAATCTATTACTGCAGTATATCCCAGCAAAGCTATACAGACATGACCTCATAGCCCAAGAGAGCCTATGGAGTTAATTAATTTATTTCAAAGAGAACAATGGTTTCCTAGGGACTGGCCTTAGTTTCTGTATCTGTACCAGGTGGGTAAGTGTCTAGTACATTAAGCCCTAACAGAGGCCATAAAAGCCAGGGCTAATTAATTGAAGAGGTTAATGTTTTCAGAGCAGGACAGAAAATAAGCAGCTGCAGAGTGGCTTTGGGTGTGTACAAAAGATATCTGTGTTATCTTACCTGGGAAAAAACCTCTCTAGTGTCCCCTTCCAGCTGATGTCCTTGTCTGCATATATAGTGTCCTCCACATTAAGCAAATTCAAACTAAAACATGCATGTACAGACACCACGACCCCAAAGAGACGCAACTTTCATGATAAAAGCACAACATCGTAATTCATATGAAATATGAGATATGTGCAGTCACTCCTCTTTGAAGGAGGACGTTAGCTTCCACAAAGACACACCCACACAGAACTGTGCTACTGCTGGGAGAGACAAGAGAGGGGCAGAGGGGAGCCATACCAATGGCTGTGGATTTGCACAGCTGCCATAGCAAGATGCTTTTTGAAATGAGTCCACGTCCCTGAGAGAGCAGGCTTGCTGTGGAGCATGATCTGTCCCACCCCCTCCTTCTTGACGCTTTCACTGCCCGCCCCCTCTCTAGCCACACAATCCCCGCCTCTCCCCTGATGGAGCTGTCTGTGGTCCTGAAATATTATGTTAGCGGCTGCTGAGAGTAGAGAAACTACAGCACAAAGAGAGAGAGGGTGGGAAGGAGGGAGGGAGGGAAGAAGAAAAGCAGATGAGATTTTCAGACAATGCAGAGAGCTCGGTCTTTGTCTTCAGAAATGTGATTTTGAATCTTTGATTAGTCCATTGCATCTATGACAGAAATAGGTAACTGGGAAAACAAGAGTCACTCAGGAGAGCTGGCCAGCTTACTGCTCACGAGGACAGAAGGAAGCGTCGCATGTGAGTGCTGTTCAGTGTGTAGATGTCTCATGAGGGAATAACAGACATCAGGATTAACCTGGCAGGAGAGGAGAGAGAAGGTATTGGAAGCAGGATCGGCTGCTCTGCATTATCCGGTGGCTGCGCTGCTCTTTGCTTCTAGCTGCTCCATGTGCAGATGAAGTGGGGGCTGCTGCTTGGGGCAGCGTTGTCCGTCTCTGCGTGCAGACAGGCTGTGGGGTTTGAGCTTTGAGCTGGGCTGGCACCCCAAGCTGACATCCTCCCCCATTCTAGCAATTAAGCAGTCTGGAAGAACACTGGCAGAGAAAAAGGGGTTCTGCCAGCTCAGTGACACAAAGATGGCTGTTTTCCTCCTCACACCATCACAGACTCTCCAGGTGAAGCCTCAGCTCAGCTCTCTTCGGGATGTGCTCCTCCTCTTGAGAAGTACTGATCTGTGAAGGTGTCGTTTCTTGATTCTGATGAAGTACATGAGTGGAGATATCAAAATCTGTCCATCAGAGCTTCAGACCAATCAGGGATTCAACCCAATCTGTGAGTATTTTTCTATAGTTGCATATGTTTAATTAATTGTGCCTTTTACACAGAACTATTTCTAAGATTAAAATTTTCTATCTCCATCTTGGTTGCCTAGAAGCTACAATTTCCTTGTGATTCAATTTTTTTATAAGACTGACTGCCAAAGATCCAATAGAAAGGCATATCTGTGGATCTGGTGTTTGTGTAAATGAGAATACAGACCGATGAAGACTGTAGGTCTAAGGCTATACAATTTTGAAACGAAATATACATGGTTGAATATATATATGGGAAATTGTGGCCTTACAGGGCTGTTCAGACTGGGAGCCGTGGGAGATAAAATATATTTTCGTGTTTTTTAGTGTTTTTCTTTTTTGCAACTCTTGGAAGTAAACAAGGGCAGACCCTGCTCCTGATCTTCATGCATGCACATGCACAAGCACATGCAGGTAGAAATAGTAATGTCCATATATTATAATATACAATATATATACAATATGCTTAAAAACCATGACTAACTAAAGGTGAGGTGAGACTTAACTGTTTTGCATACATTGCCTCAAGGGCTGACAAGCAAGCCCATGCACACATGAGTTGATGAGTGAAGAGCAGGCCGTGCTATTTGGCACAGAAAATACCTTGGGAGAACCTTTAAGATTCCACTGTGGAAAGGCATAGAATAGAAAGCTGATTAGGCTCCATATTCAGTGAATTACTTGTTTAATATAAGAGCTTTTTGAGTGCAAATAACAATCAAATAACAGCTGTAGGTGCAAAATATTTTCATTTACATGCTATTAACTGGTGTTTTATAAAAAGGTTATGCTATGCTGCCCAATCAGCATGATTTTCTTACTCTAGTAGCAAAATATCTTGTGTAGACATGTAGTGGTGTGATTAAATGATTAAATTGTCCTCTGCATGATGCATCTGTTATAATGAGTAGGAGACTGTTGTTCCAATCAGAGCTCTCCATGGGCTCAGTGCACCTAATAGGATAACAGAAAATACATACTTACAAATTGCACAGTACATACACGGTAAATTCATTCAGGATTAGCCATGAACACATGACAGAAGACAGATGTGCAAATATATGCACACAAAGATCTGTTTATCACTTAACATTTTCTGAAAAATAAGTCCTTCGTTGTGATTTCTAGTTAGAATGACATTTGCACAGACATGAGGTATGATCACGTCGCCCTAATTAAGGAATTTTTTCTTGTTCTTGCATTCTTGTACTTTTAGTCTAATTTAAGGAAAATGAATGCATTGGAGGAAGAAGCCACTTTACATTTTTGTCAGTATGTTGAAGAAACTGGCCTGAAGGCCTATGATGATTTAGTCATCCAGAATGCATCGGACATCGCCCGTGAGAGTGATCGGGTGAGGAATGAGGCAAACTGGGCCTATCTTCAGGAAATACATGAGAAAAAAAGGAGGCAGGAGGAAGCCATTAAAAGGTAAATAGAGACTCACCTTATATCTTTATCTTAACCTTTTGTATGTGAACACTAGAAATTCATTGCAAGCTGCCATCCATATGCCACAAATCCCACATTTTCATCCTAAAATTATCTGTATCTTTACAGAAACCTGCAGAACCATCCTGTAGTGGTCACTAGGCACATTGTTTTAGATAATGAGTTTTCAGAAGTGAATCTGAATGTACCTCAATAATAGTTCTGAATCTAATGAATGAAGCCATTAATTGAAAATTAAAATGCAAGAGAAGGATGTCATAATGGTGTCGTAAGGTTTAGATATGGATGGTATGGATGGTTTGATATCCTGCAAACCTTGTTGAGTGCCTGTGCCAGTGTTTGTCTTGGAATAAGCAGAAGGAGTATCTAACTAGCATAATGATGGCAGTCTCTTTATTGTATGCTTAGCAAGCATATAGCCCTCAGTTGCTTGGCCTGGTGAATCATAAAAAAAACAAGTATAGTCAGCGACTAAGAAAAATCACTGGACCATTCATCAAGGCCATAAGTAGGTCTATGAGACTAATAACTAATTAAAATAAATTGTTGTAAAGCTGAGATTAAGATTTAATTGCCATGGGGTTTGGGGTTTGAGGCAAGATGGTTTTCTGCCTGGTGACAGCTGGGGCCACTGACTGCCTATAACATCTCAAGACTTTCATATTTGATCCAGAATCTAGTTTGCTAGAGGTTGTCTGTCACGGTCATAAACACCATGACATGATATCTTTGTGTATTCACCCAGACCAGCACACAATGTATTTATTCTCTGACTGGTTGATTTGTAATATGTAATTGTTTCTAATTGTGCTCTGGCTTCTCTGGTTTTTTGGTTTTGGTTTCTAATAATGTGACCTTAGTCCCTCTGCTCTGTCATTAGCCATTCCCATCAGCTATGGTTCCCCAGGTACTGAGTGCTGGTAGGAGTGCCTGCTGAAGAGTAAAGGTCTGAAATACAGAAAACCTGGACTTGGGTGTGCACATTCAGGATGTGTTCTATCAGTGTACAGTGCTCAGGACCTGCTTAATGAGTTCTGATTTTCTGTAACTCTTTCCTATTGTTCTGACTTAATCAACAGTGATGTACTTATTTAAGTTATTTATTATTAAGTCAAGTATTAATAACAGCATCAACAACAACAAAAACAGCAACAACAATGATAATAATAATACATATGAATATGTGATGTTTTAAAAATTCATTTTCAAGTTTCATTTACCAAATTCCAAATTTTAACCATTATCTTGCAACTTTTAAAACAATTTTTTAAATTATGATAATCAACACACAAATGTAATTCTAACTAAGGTGATCCAACAACTTAAGTCCTATCCGGTATATTTGATTGTTTTTTGTCAAAGGCCTCGTAAAAGCCTTACTTAAATTTATTAGGAAATTTCCAAAGAACATGTCAACATATGTATGTGTGCGGTGTGTGACAAGACCCAAAACAAACCAATAGCAGATCAAGAAGACACCCAGTACATAATGTATCTTACATACTGTGTTGCACATACTATGTTGTACAGTTATGTTTGACCTCTTTCATATAATGATCACGTCCAGAATATCCAAAGTATTGTACATTCAGATTGACTCATGTTCTCACTTTTGGAGTGCAACCTGGACGTAAGTCAATGGACACCTTAATAAGAAAAGAATGAACAGCACATATTTCCATCAAATTAAAGGGACATGTATCTGTCTAATGTGAGAAAGATGGTGGAGAGTGCAGTTTGGAGATTAAAATGAAAAATGTTGCTCATTGTGTTCCTGACATACATGAGCAGGGGGGAAAGCCAGCTGACCTGCTGTCAGTAGGAGGCAGGTATGCTAACAGCACCATGATAGCATGTTCTGATAGGGAGCGATACTCCTGTCCCACCCACCAATGGGCCCACAAAGTATCCAAAGTTGTTAGTTGCGTTTTAATGTGAGTGAGTGGTTCATTTGAAGCTCCTCAGGTTTATCTTGAGTGCTGTTTTCAAGCACCATGATGACAATACTGCGGAGGGTACAAGGCATATTGGACCAAATTGTGTTGCTCATATGTAGGGAGGAAGCATGTTTTGAGCTTCTCTTCCAATGTAGTCAGATACAAAACTATGATATTAGTCACGTTTCATGTTGGCTTGCCAGTTTTTTGGGCCATTTCCTACTACACGCATAATTTGAACTGGAATGTTGATGTCAGAAGATTCTTTCCCCATATTTTCATGTTTAGCTTCTTATGCAGTATGACCAAAATATAATTTTGCATTTATTTATCAGACAGCGACAATATACAACTGGGAAAGTAGGGACAGCCGGTCCCTGGAGTAGTTGGGGTTAAGGGCCTTGCTCAAGGTCCCAAGGCTGAATTCACTCCTGCTGACCACAGGATTGCAGTCATAAACCACAGAGCCACCATAGGGGGGCACAGGGATGCAGTTCAGCTGTAGACTGAAGCTCATCTTTCCAGCATGCAAGACCAAACTGCAAACATGGAATTCAGTTGAAGGACAAGCAACCACAAATCCATGTTGCTGGAGGTTATGGGTATTGATCTCACTACCTCTCGCATGGTAAAGGAGCGCTATAGTACTTGACCTAACCCTCCATTCAATACCAGTTAAGTACAGAGGTTTAGCCCACCGCAGTTCCTCATTCATCTGCTTTCTGGAAGGCAGGTCATTTGCTAATACCAGAAGGTCTTCTTGTATCTCAAGCTCATGGGAGAATGCCATGTCACTCAATAACTACCTCACCTCTATATGTAGTAGCAAATATTAGTACTCTGATCCCATTTTGTGTGCTGAACAGCCATATCTATAGTGCAGAGGACTTTATGGAGTATATGAATGAATGAATGTTATATTTATATAGTGCTTTTCAAGACACACAAAGTGTTTTAAAGAAGCAGTGGAGAGCCACTTGAATCACCACTACTGTGTAGCACCCACCTACATGATCTGATAGCAGTCATTCTGCAGCAGTCATCCAGTTTTCTCACCACACAGTAGCTAAGGTGGTGATGGGGGTGGAGAGAATTCACCAATTAGATATAGTGGATGATTATGTGGCCAGATTTGATAGGGCCACAGTGGGACACTTCAGCCAGGACACTGGGGTACCACCCCTACTCTACACAGGTTGATCAAACACTTCAGTTAGAAGCATAACATTCTGTGCATCATACAGTGGATTATCACAGCATTGGGATTTTCTCCATAGCATTAGTAACAAAATCTTTTATCTGCCGAATAACAGATGCAGCAAATTCTGGCACACACATCCCAGTTAATTTACAAAGTAATCATTTGTGGTATTTAATCTCTCAATGCCTGTAGTATGTGTCTAATGCTTTATACAGACAAGCAAACAAACAAATAATCAATCTCCTTAATAAAGTTTCAATTCACATATACTTGAGCCCCAGCCCTGCACATTTTTGGGTTTCCCCTAATTTAATACACCTGATTCAACTTCTTTGCTAATTACCACCATTTCTTGAATTGCATCAAGTGTGGTGGAACAGGGAAAGAACTAAGCTGTGCAGGCCTGGGGTTCACCAGGGCTGGTGTTGGAGACCTCTGACATACATATTACCGATGTATTGGCATGCTGGCAGAATGAGTGACTCAGCTACTATGTAACTGTCTCAACTTTGGCAAACAGCTCTAACATCAAAGAACACACCCCTTTGCTTTATGTCAGATATACAAAATTGAAACTATAAATTCACTGTTCCTCATTAGGTGCTTTGTTTAAGGATGCCTTACTGGTTTACTTAGTACCATTGCTCCACTAGCTAATTTTATCCAGAAAATCAGATGCATTGATGCAAGGCACCATCGAACTGCATCTGAATCCGTATTGGAGGTAGCTATTATTGTGTTTAAGATTGTTGCCATTTTTGTCACAGGCTGCATGGATTCTGCTAGTGGTGCTTATAGCTGAGTGGTAGCTATAGAGTTGTTTGTTTTCTGAATTGGAATAAATCCGTTTGTGTTTGCTGACTGGAGGTGAATAGCTCAGTGGCAGTAAAGAAAAGGTACATGCTCTCTTGCCCTTGACAATCATCCAGATTGTTAGATAACGTTTTATGTACATTGTCCAAGATAAGATTAAAAAGAATGCAAAGACATTTCAGATATCCATCCTGTTAATGTGCATTATTGAGAAGAATTTCATAGTTTTCATATGGGATAGGAGCTATCTGTCGTGAGGACAAGACGGACACTGACGTGGATCAGCTTCAGGTAATCCCGTTTATTTAGTATGAACAACACAATGTTTGTGGATCTCCAATTCCACACTGCAGTCCCAGGATTTGTGGTTGCAGGGTTCCGAAACTCAAGACCGTGAAGGTAACCAGGGGGCTGAATCAAAATCCATAGTTGGTCTTCCAGGCAGGGATCGGCATTGGTACAGAGGGGAACAGGCAGAAACTCAGAATCTAAAAAGCATAGCAGACATCAGAGACATCACAGATAGTCAGGGCACACTGTGAAGATCTCGCACAGATCAGAAAACCAAGTTGCCAGATGCGCACTGAAACAAGGGGAAACTAGGAACAGCTGGGAGAGGAATATCCGAGATCGGAGCAACCGGTAAGACTAGAAAAACTAGATGACAAGCCGCGAAGCCTTGGGGAAGCCCTATTGGTCGGAATTTCAGGGGGGCGTGGCTGAGATGTGGAGTCTCCAGTTCAATCCATGACACTATCTATTTTGAAAATGACCCCTGGACAAACGTTGTGTCACCCTAGATGTTCAGAATATAGCACAAAAATTGTGTGTCAGTGACCTGGACACTGTAAATGGCTGTAAAATATCAGAAACATTGAACAGACTTACAAAAGTCTGTAAACTTTATTCAGATGTGTCCAAAACTGTGTTACATATTAACAGTATAAAGCAAACACAAATAAATGGTAATAGTAAAAATATGAGCTGAACTCTAAAAACACCTATTTTCATTGTGCAGTATCTGTGCAGCGACGCATTTCACCATGATGATTTACTACATTTCATCAGTGCGATAAAGTATTTAATTAGATCTTTTTCAATATTTGCAGTTATGTTGTAAGGTTGAAAATCTGGACCTAATCCAAATTCTGAGAGAAAGCAACTGTGCTTAGTGACAGCAAAGCGAAGGATGAGATGATTTGAGGCTTATCCATATAAATAGGATCTTTCTATTTGTCATTATTACTCTTTTTACTCTATTTGATGTTTAATGGATCTTATTACCACTTCACAAAAACATTAAATGGATGAAAATCTGCACCAGAAAATCTATACCATTTTATAGTGTTTGTGGAAAACAATCGATTACCAGTTAGGGTGACCACTCGTCTGGATTTTGTCCAGACAGTCAGATTTTTCAGCTCTCTGTCTGGCCTGCTGTAGGGTGTGCAGCGTTCATTTTCACAGCATGTTTTGATTCAAGTTTTAGTCTTAGTCCATTGATGAAATGCAGCATAGTTTAGTCATAGTTTACTCTTTTTGGCCAATATATTATTTTAAATAAAACATCCTAAGCATTTCGACACCTAAGAATCAAGGAATAAGGCAACCAATCCTTGTTAAAATGAGCAATCATGCTATGCAAATATACATCCAGGGCCACTGGTCTATAGAGGAGTGAGAAGTTACAGAAGCTGGGACGGGGGGGGTTTCCAAGATGGCGACTGTGTAAGTCGTCTTTTACTGAGCTCCTACACAAAAGTTGCAAAGCAACTGGAAAAAACGGCTAAATGAGATACAGACAAACTAAAAGCAATTTGACAACGACCTGCTGCAACCTAATGCCGAGTCGTGACAGAAAAAGAATTCACAATGCCAAAAACAGCACCCCTGAGGTCCAGATAGGTAACCTTAACACTCTGATAGCATCGTGCCACAACTACAGCAACATGTCAACAGTGACTGTCGTGGCTGAAGACTTTCCTACTGTACCGGTCACCCTGTGCAAATCCCCGGCTGCTAAAAATGCTTTTTGTGGGCTGGAAAATGAATCTCCACAGGACATTGTTGTCATGCATACCCTATCCAAACTCATTAATGAGTGAGCTGACTCCATTGAAAAGTTGGTAAATGAAAACTCTAAGAAAACAGATGACAATTCTTTGAAAATTGAGGGCCTGAAGATAACGTTGGACAGTGAGATTAAAGACACACAGAAGAGGGTGGATAATGTCTCAAAGAGGAAGAATAGAAATTATCTAAACTCCTAATGTACGTTTCTGATCTGGAAACATACTCTAGAAGGTGGAACTTAAAGCTTCACGGCATTCGTGAAAGTCAAAACAAAAATGTGAAAGATAAAGTGGTGGGACTGTGTCAAACCATCCACCAGGAGGAAAAGCTCAAAGCTACCAAGGCCTTCGACATTGCACATCGCCTCGGGAAATTGGCACAAGCGAACACCAAGCCAAGAGTGTGGTGTATTGGAGCCCTTTGGTAAGGTTTTGTAGAGGTGTTCAATAACACAGGCGACATCGGTGTTTTCAAGCACAAATCAGCGTCTCATTTTTATTTGGTTCCTTTTACTATAGTTGCACAGAACTTCTACCTAAACAGAGATCACAGTGCCACCTACTGATTAGGCATATAAGTACCTAAGGTCCATACATAAGAAAGAGCCATCATCAATCGGTTTTCTCTGCGATCTTACAGAGATGCACTTTGGAGGGCTGCAAAAAATCATCCCTTCTTGCGTGACAACAAGCTCCGTTTAGCCAAAGATTTGTCACAACTAGCCAAAGAGGTCAGGATGAAGTTTTGGCCCGCAATAAAGAAAGCGCGAACTGATGGAAAGTCTGGATACTACATTGGGACCATACGTTCATTGACGGACAAGAGTTTACTATTCTTTTTGGACATAGAAAACAGGCTTAAACACTGGTTGGTTAATTTCCCAAACTCTCATATAATAATGGGAGGGGATTTCAATGTAGTCTTAAATCCTCAAATAGATAGATGGCCACATGTTTGCAGTACTAGAAACACTTTTCTTAAATCTTATATGGAAAATTTTGATTTGGATGTATAGAGAGCCAGATTTCCAGATATGGTTATGTTCACCTGGAATAACAAATACCATAGAAGGCTATCCCATATTAACCTTTGGTTGGTCACCAATAGTATTAAAGGGCAGGCTATCACAGTGAATATTTTCTCTTGTCCCCTTAATGACCATAAATATATATCAATCTCTATAAATGTATTCACCTCAAATAGTGGCTATATCAATGCCAATTATTGTCAATTAAACAACTCTCATCTTGGTTATGAAGAAGTGAAATCCAGTATTTCACAATTAATTGACTGATCCACATTTGTCCATATTCATACACCACATTTGTATATAAAACACGTTAGAAATGTGTCCAAACATAGAGCTAGAATCATCCAGCATAACCAAAACATGGAGCCTACATGACCATAACATAGGCGTATGTACAGCCCAATACAGCTCCCTCCATGTTAACACGTTCATTTTCGATGTCTTAGGACATACAGATTTGATGTGTTGATTCCGAGGGTTTTGACCTCGATGGGGTTCCATACCTTACAGCTGAGGTGGGCCAAAAGCAGGATCGACGTTAATGCCAGGACTGGGGAGCACTTTCATACAAGGATAAACGAGGGAGCAAAATGAGGGGCAGCTGGAGTGAATCACACAAGGACAGAAATGAGAGGTAAGACAAACATGTAAGAGAATCAGAATCATGCTGATTGACAAAGTGGAGAGGAGTACAGCAGGATTCTGCCCGATATGATGATTTCCTGATGTGCCTAAACTACTATTATAAAATTACAAGCCTGTATACAAGATTTTAAAATTGCATCACTGCATTCAAACTTTTTATTTGCTGCCGTGGCATGTGTAATAGAGATGAGTAAAGAGCATCATTGATGACTATTTTTCGGCTTTGTTTTTATCAACAAAATTAACACTCAGGGTGTGCCCTCCCTCCTCCCTACATGCCTCCCTGACAGCTAGCACCATTCTCCCCCACCCCTGGTTGGCCATAGAATGTGAAATCCCTGCACACACATGCTATGGATGCTGAGAATGGCCATGACCTTACTTGAATTGCATTGATCTTCTTCACAGACTGGACAATTAACCAAATAAAGCAACGCAACATTACAGTAACTAACAATAAATAAACTACTACCCTACGTGTACTGTTAGAGCATTTATGTCATTTATTTAAACTTTATTTTACCAGGTAAATTAACTGAAAACCAGTTCTCACTGCTTTACGTGATATTTTGGAGAAATAGCAGATTACGCATAGGAACTGCCTGGGATACAAACGTCATGTGTGTAACTAAACTCTTCAGCCAATAAGGGCAAAGGTGTGTCGTCACGGAGGCGGTTCCAGTTTGTGCAGCCAGGTGAGAGGTCGCAATGCATCTAACCGTAATGCATTGCATCAGGATCAGAATGCGTTATTTTAAGCCAGTGCATTAAGTAAGTCGAAAGCAACCAATGACCGGACTGGGGAAACAAATGGAAACACAGACTTAATAAGCAATAATGAAGTAAAATTAATAAATAAGATGAATCAATCTAAACATTAGCCAGCATTATGCATGCTGAAAAGCATGCTGGGATGCTGGCTTTGGAGAACCAGTTTGTCTAGTGGCTGCCTTTAGGGTCTAGGCAGTTCTGGACACAACCCCTATTGCAGTTTAGGCGATATACCCAAACCAGGTCCCAAGGGTCATAATCCTGTGCGTGTGCCATACTCCTATATCTGCCAGGCCACTGAGTGTGCCTGAGCCTCAGGCATAAACTTAGACTTGATTTAATTTATTCCCCTCGGGGGAAAATTGTTGGGTCCCGCAGCAAGTGTACAGGTATAGACAGGATAAAAACAATTATAGTAAGGTACAACTGCTGCTGGACCCAAGGGTTTTCCCCCAAAAAACATTGTCCTTAATGTCCATGCTGTCCATCAAAAGGTTCCAATCGGTCTCCTTAAAGCAAACCTGTAAAGCCTCGTTGTGGTCTTTAGACCACACTCTGAAGGTTTTGGTGGTAATGGGAACTCTTTGAACCACAGCCTTGTATTTTGATACCAAGAGGTCCAATGTCCTATTTTCAATTGTCTTACATGTAACAATATGATTGAAATTGCACTGAGATTTGTCAAGGGAGATAAGATTAAAATCAGAGGGCAGTGAAGGCGCCGGTCTGTTGAATCTCCATGTTTGCTATGTGCCTATCCCAGAGACTGTGGGCAGAAAGCAGTGAACAACCCAGGATGGGGTGCCAGCCCATTGCATGACACATTCAAACATCATTCACTCACCCATGACCACCTATGGGGAATAACTCCTATTAACCTCAACATGTTTTTGAACTGTAGGGGGAAACTGGATTAGCTTTGAGGAAACCCCACGACACAGGGTGAACATATTAACTCCACATACGTGAAGCCATGGTGGAGTCTCAAAGTTCAAATAAAGCCATAAGGTCCCCGAAGCCTTACAGGTCTTTCTATTCATCCTGTCACACACATCAGCTCCCATTCGTTTGTCCTGTGTCCATCTTGATATCTCCATAGGAATGTCTGTTGGTTTCAGTCCACTGAGGACAATGAGTTATTCACCTTGTGTAAAACGTCATAAAGGTGATGAAAGTAAAAATTTAAATAAAAACATAAACTAATAAAATAGTTCAAAAACAATAGACTATACAATAGAACTCAGGGTAATAAGATGTGACATCTAGTGACAATATTGCTTGAGTCATGTCAAAGTGTGTGACAAAGTCACTTTGAGCCACTCGAATATATGACACAAGTTCCCAGTGTCTGCTTTGCACAAATTTGCCTCTCCAGAAGTTTGATGTTTTCCTGGATTGCCATACTCCAGTACCTCAGTCTACCAAGCCACTTGTCACATGAGGGGGGCATGGTCTATTAAATACAGCAAACACCTGCCATGCAGATAGGGATAGAACTGCCAAAGTCTTGGACCATTGCCAAGAGATCTCTGCATATCACACAACAGTTGTGCTCTGGATGGCTAAAGGCACAATTGCAATAGGATTTTATCTAGATTATACTTTAACTTCCAGTCAATGTTATATGGTTCCATTGAAATCAGCAGCATGTACCACAAGATTATTGAAGTATACCACACAGCCGATCTGCAGAAATGGTACCTACACCCTATCTATGAGGCAATAGAGTGTCATCGTTGAAAAATGAGAAAGTCTGCCTTAGATTAGGCTTGGGGCATCAGCTCCTTTAGCTTCTGCTACATTGCCTGACTACCTGCTGGGACTACAGTGTTGTGAGTTGCTAGTGTCAGTTGAGTGCTGCACCAATCTGGTTACCCTTCACTCATCTCATTCTACGAAGAGATCAAGGTGCTTATGAAGAAGGACTATAAGCAGCAAGCATTTGGGTCAAGGCATTCACAACTGCACTGCCAGATCTCATTGACAATTTGTGCAGAAGGGAGTGGTCCTATCCCCTGAAGTGCTTGAATCACAGTGCACAAATTTGACCTTTCCTGAAGCTTGGTGGTTTTATGACCTCTCCTTGATATGAACTGTATGATTTGGGAACTACTTGCTGCAAACAAACCTTCACATGCAGATGGTCCATAAAGGAGGGGGTAAAGTAAGGATGATATGATATGCTTTGTTGTAGCAAAAAATCTGTAGTGGCACCCTTGCACAAATGCTTCTGCACTGCAGTGCACTGGCAGGTCTGGGTCTGAAACAAAGAGGCAAATATGCTGCTGCAGCCAGCATGGAGGGCAGGTGGTGAGCTGGTGCCTCATGTTGTCAGTGGAGATGTGTTGATTGAAGGATCTCTTCAAGACCCCATAATCCTCCTGTACTCCTGCAACGACATCCAAGATAGTCTACAGAGAACTTGCTGGTGGCACCAGCACCAGGAACACTACTGTTTTCTGATTATCCCGGCGAGTAGCTGGTCCCAGAGTACTTCAGCAGCCAGAGAGTGGTTCTCTGAGGTATCCTGTCAGTCAGTTAGGCGGTGGTGGGCTCCTTTCCATCTTCTTAGCAGGCAGCAGCACCTCAGTTGAAAATGGTGCATGGTCGTACTCAGTGATAAGCAGAACTGTCATGGTCACCTCTCAATTGGCTTCCTTAAAGTGGGTCTGCTTTGGTTGTATGGTATGTTGTAATCCTAGTGTGACTGAAACAGTCAACAATACCACCTGGGTTGGGGTCCAGTAGGTGCTGGCTCTCTATGGTGGCCTCTAAGAGATACATCCATACAGCCTTTCTCCTGCTAGTAAATCTAGGGGAAGAGGGGAGGTATAGCAGCCATCTCAGATCTTCCATTGCCAGACTATCTATTCCGCTGTTTACAATATTCCCTTCTCTGACAGCCATGTGGAGAGCTAGTGTACATATCGAAACTGATTTTCAGCAAACAATTTATTATTACACCCACTTCGCAGAAGTTTGAACACGTTTGTTGTCATTTGGCATCACCATCACCATAATTGTGACAGAGATGTTCACAAGTCACAAAATTAGAGTCTGAGTGAAATCTCAAGTCTCCATCATGGTTCTAGTATGACATTACTATTTGGCAAAAATTGAACAGCCTATTTGTTAATTAGTGTGAACAGTGACAAACAGCCCAGAGAGGGTCCAAACGTGGCAACATCAATAACTGTGTAAAAGCCAGACCATGCCGAATTCTGCCCTCAACTGATGTGACTGGCTAATGAATGAGGATAACCAAGACTCCATTTGTTGTTGTGCTGCTAAACTGCTAATTATGGGAGAGTGGTCAGACTTATGGCAATCATTACCAATCTGTGTCACCGTATAACAACACAATGTAACCTATATATAATTTATGACAGGTTAAATAACACCTATTTCTAAGCAGTGCCTTCTAATGTAAAATAAAACTCAGAAAAACACGTTGTCAGATCGATTCCGCAATTTGTAGAAGTGACAAAACAGAAAAAGCGTTGTTTGTTGATGTAGTCTGACGATATGCCTCTCTGGTTCCAGTTCCTATGCTCTGTGCACAATTCCACACTGTGATGTATTTAACGCATGTACAATTTTTTTTTTTGGTGAAATGAAAGTTTCTCTTTGGACTCACATAATCCCTTTGTATAACGAATAACTCACTGGTCTAAACCTATAATTGTGGTATAAGGAGAGTTGCGATAACACAGTCTGTTCATTCAGTTTTTAAAGTTCTATGATTGCTTGAACAACTGTAATCTGGATGAAAAATGTTCATTGTTCACTGCTGGTTACACACAGCTCTGCACTTACAGTCAAACAGTTCCTGTGCACCTAATTATGGCCAATGCATTTTATTTCAAAGACAGGTCTTCCTAATTTCATCTCTTCAAGTCCAGAACAGATTTCATCAGCAGTCCTAGAGCCCAGTTGTCCATTTTATCAATATCCCTGGTGATTTACCACACTCACTATGGTCAGGGAAAAGAGACACTCTTTCGATTACCAATCCCAGTGATTAGAATTTCAATTACTTCTCTATAATAATCACTGAAAGAAGCAATACGTACAGCAAGGGAGCAGAGGAAACGTTTATGCTAGGATCTTGAGTCTACATTTTCTGTTAGTGCGCACCTATTCCATTATACTTTCTTCATCCTTCACTGTTGTTAAAAAAATTTCAGGCTCTAATAAATACAGTGGACCCCTGGGTCCCCTGATCCAGTAACCATGATTTCAATTATTTGGTTTACCGTGGTCCAAAAATATTATGTGGAAATTTTCAAAAATAATATTTTTTAAGAAATAAAAATCCACATCGAAAATAAAAATGTTCTGTACAAGATAAATTTCATTGTTCCATCCATTGAGGGTGATTTTTTATAGTATAATTATTTTATTTTATAATTAGTTATTGTTGTTGTTGTCTTATTGTGTGTAATCTATAAATTAATTGATAAGACTTTCTACGAATACCATTGTTGTGACCACGCTCCGGACAAACGAGCAGTGAGCGGGGAAGCAGATTCCGGACACACAGAAGTCCAGCAAATGTTGGTTATTGCAGGCAAAGGTACAAAGAAACGGTAGACAACCTCAATGACAGACCTGGGGAAACAGCTGACTAGAACGCGGACTAAATACAGGACATGACCTCAGAATAAACGCAAGACAGCTGATACGATGGGAATTGACACGGGGTTAATGAGGTGGGCGTGGTCCATGACAGGGATGGACGGAGGAATGTGACAACCATGTCTTTTAAAAATCTATTAACACATTCTAACACATTATAATGCATTCATAAATTATACACACATTATAATGCATTCATAAAGAATTATAAATATGGCCATAAATATTTATAAAAAGGCATAACACAAAGCATCCTTAATTTTTATACTGATGTTTATAATGCATTATGAAGGTTCCTTTAGTGCATTATAGATGAGAGCTTCACTGGAGCTTATGAAGTTATAATCAGCACTATAATGTCTTATGACTATGAATAGAAGATGTAGTGCTCAGTGCTTTATTAATTATCATATTCACCGTAATAATGCAAGTTATATATAGTGTTTGCTACAATCCATGGTTTTGGCTATCCGCAGTAGGTCTTGGAACGTATACTCCATGGATATGGGGAGGGGGGCTTACTGTAATGAATTTGTCTTTAGAATGTATTTGTTGGCAAGCAGGTTCTCTGAAACCCTTTATGAACACCTATTCATATAATGAAATATAAATAATTTCTTGTATTTTGCATGGAAAAGCATAGCATTGGAAGGATTACATCGAACTGTAAACATTTCCCAGGAGGGAATAAAAATGAAATGTAGTACAAATCCATCTTTTCATGTTCTTATTGCATGTTTGTGTTGTTGCTAACCATGAATAGCAAAATTTAATGATTAAACTGAAACTATATATGCATATAAATAAATAGCTAGCTCCGTATAACCAACTCTGTTTTCCTTCCCAGGATCGGCGAAGATGTTGTTCATATGCCAGAAGGCGGTTACGCAGGAAAGCACTTCCGCATGGGCTTCATGACCATGCCGCCTCCCCAGGACCGGCTACCCCTCTCCTGTGGCTCGGGCTTCTCTGTGCGCTCTCAGTCCTTACACTCTGTCGGGGGAGGGGACGAAGATGGCAGTCCCAGCTCCCGCAGACAGCCACCACCCAAGCCAAAGCGGGATCCCAGTACTAAGCTGAGCACGTCTGCAGAGACGGTCAACACGAGCGGGCCCTCAAGCATGTTGGCTAAAGACCTTGAGCGGTTAGAAGGTGAGTTGTGGCTCTAACCACCAGCAGTCGTTCTCTAGTAGTTATAGTTAATGACATGTTTACTATTTGTTTGTTCATTTATTGTCCGTTCATTTGGCCATAATCTCCAGCTTGTCATATAAAATATAATGAAAATACTGACTAGTTGCTTTATGTACACTTGAAGAAACCATAAATAATTCAAGGAATGTCATTAGGCATTAACCAGTTGTTACCTGTCCTGAAGATCTTTTATCAGGAATCAGTTAGTCAAATTAAAAAGGAGACACAGGTAGTGTCAACCACTGGTGACCTACATGTTTCCAACCTTCAAAAGATTATAAATTAAAATCATAAGTCTACAATTTCTGCTTAGGATGCCCGTGTGTGTGTTATAGTAATGTTATCCCATCCTGCATCTCGTACCCTTTTTCTCTGCGTTTGTCCTCAGATCATGACCTCAATTACAGCAATCAAATGAAAATTGCTGCATGTTCAAGCTTGTTCTGTTCACATGACCATTAAGTACTGAGCGACTGTAACTATTATGGATTCTATACAAGAAAACATGATGTTTTCCTGACTGAAGTCCTACTGAGGTTAAGCTCCCCATTGTACACTGAATAATTCATATTTGACACAGAAACTGTCAGTGGCAAAAAACCACAGGTGATATTGCTCTAAATATCTCAAGTGAACGGTACGATGCCGTTTATCAAAGGCATATCCTAAATGCAGATGTTTTTGTATCTTTTCCAGCTATTCTTAACAGATCTTCCCTTGGGGTACATGGCACCAGTGTCACAGTTTCTGTACAGAAGCTTAATGTAGATCTGATATGATACTTTCAAGAATTAAAGGCACCTTGCAGAGTTTCATAAATAAGTGAAGTGGAAAAATTGTCAACACACCACAACAAAATGGGTCCTCTACATTTTATCTATATGTAGCACAGCAGCTATTATTTAGAGCCCAGGAAGCATTGTGTGGGGGCAGTACCTTGCAGGTCAGGGATTCAAACCAGCATCTGTCCAATCACAAGCATGCATCCCTAGCAATTAGGCCACAAGCTCACACATACAGTGACCAGTAAAGCAATTTGGACACTTATGTCATACTTATACCATAATATCAGAATTTTATTAAGATGTGTAACAAAATGTTGTGTAAAATTGCATTTATGTTATGTTATTAGGTTATGAAAACAAAATATTTGACAAAAAGAAATTGGTTAGATGGTAAATTATAGAAGAATAGACATGCTGTTCAAAATTATGACGAAGGACTAATTGGACACTTAAAACTATTCCAGTTCTCAGGCTTAGTGGGACGTGTTCAAGGATAATGTGATGAAAAACTACAGCTATGGGAACAACACCTGTGTCCCTAAAGTTAATTAACTTATATGCTTACTATAGATTATCTTGGAACAGTTCTTTGAAAGTAATTGTAAGCATCATTTGTTTGCAGTAAGAAGGCAATTCTGTTTGACAGATTAGCAAAACGATTAATCTCCCATCTTCCACAGTTGGCTATATTGTTAAAAAAATAAAGATGAAGGACTTGTTAATTCATGTGAACAGAAAGCACAATGGCAGATCAATAAAGACCACCAGCAGATTGGACATGCTAGTTATAAGTATAATTTTCTTAAATAAAGAAAGCAGAGTTTAATCCTTAAATCCGACACTGTGGAGCTTCACATGCAATTTTCCAGCTGTAATATCTTTTCATTTGTGATATATTTTAGTGCTTCCATGCACGTGGAGTGGTAGCTCTGAGACTTGGAATCTGTGCCAGTAACTGGAAGGTTGCTGGTTTGAATCATGTGAATGCCAGGAATGGTCTTACTCTGTTTGGCCCTTGAGCAAGGCCTTTAACCTGCAATTTCTTCACCCTGGGTATGATGTTCATTTACATCCAGCCTTGCTAGCAGATCCTCCCACTTCCAGGGGAAAAACCTTTGTGGGTTGGTGATGGGATTGGTGCTCCAGCCACTGGAAAAACCCACTCTGTTCAGACTATTGTGGTGCAGACGTATCACCCACTACGCGGCTGTACTCATGTTCTCATCCCTGAGGTGGTTTGTTGTGTGGTGGGTGTGGCAATGTGCTGTAATCAGTGCATGCTCCTTACCTCTCTCCTCCTATCTATGTATGCATTTCACATTCAATAGCCCAGCTGTCTTGCTTAAAATTACCGGCAAAGGAATTTTTTACCATTAGACTTATTTATTAACATTAGACTCTCCAAGAGGAATGTAGAAAAGAAGATTGCATTGGAGGCAAAGGACGACATTAAAAGTTTCTTCCAATATTTTAACTCCAAATGAGCTCTGAAAGCTGAAATCACTCATTTGCAGGGTAGTAAGGGCCCTATAATTCAAAAAATGAAATTGAAATAGTAAATGAGTTTAATGATTATTTTACACAGGTGTTCACAGTGGAGGACTTACCACCATTTAGAACAAATACAGTGTCATCTATGACCAATATATGTATAACTGAGGCTGAAGTGGTACAAAGCCTAGCTAAGATCAAAATAAATAAATCGCAGGGCCCTGATGGCATATTACCTATAGTTTTAAAAGAGATGAGGGATATTATTAGCTATTATTAACCTTTAACTTTACTATTTCAGAGATTCTTATCTGTATAGAATATCAGTTTAACTTGTATCATTGGAAAAGTAATGGAAGCTGTAATCCAACTAAAAATTATAGATTACCTGAATTCAAATAACATTCTGAGGGATAGCCAACATGGATTTAGGAGAGGTAGATGCTGTTTAATTAATTTACTTGAGTTCTTTGAGGAAGCTACAAGAGAAATTGATCACAAAAAGGTCTATGATGTGATCTATTAAGACTCCCAATAGGCTCCTGCGAAAGCGCAAAGCTGCAAGGATTGGTTAACAGACAGGAAGCAGTGGGTAGTTTTTAGAGGCACAATGTCATAGTGAGCCTGTGTTCATAGTGGGGTACTGCAGGGTTAAATTTTAGGACCACTATTGTTCTTAATTTACATTAATGATATTGACATCTCTAGGTGTGTGGAGTTTAAGTCAAAGGAGGTAATTCTAAGATTATATAATTCTTTGGTAAGATTCCACCTAGAATATCGTGTGCAGGTTTGGTCTCCATACCTTAAAAAGGACATTGCTGCCTTCATGTTCAACGTAGGGCTACAAGAATGATTCCTGGTCTTAGAGGAATGTCTTATGAGACCTCGAGCCAAAGAGACTTAGGGGGGACATGAACCAAGTAATAATAAGAGATAAAGTTGTAACAGGTCTGGATGCTGTTCAGCCAAATGGCTTCTTCAATATTAGTTTAAATACTAGATCCATTAAATGAGAGCTAGATAAGATTTTAACAATTCTGAGCTATTAGTTCTCCCCAAACGAACTTGATGGATCAAATGGCCTCCTTTCATTTGTAAATTTCCTATGTTCTTATTTTCTTTTGGTGATTCATTAAACAGTATGATTACGCTAAAGGACTAGATGTACTCTATAATAAAACGTATATATAAAATAAATAAAATAAAATAACTAAAAACCATTACTGCACTTCCAGCGCATACCTGTATCAGTAACAAGTGGCATACACCGGCTAATTTCTATAAGGCACCACTTAAATACCATTTAACAATGCACCACTGACCTTTGATGTGTTTGTTGGTCAGAAGTGCTATGTCATTTTGTTGCCTTAAAATTCAATGCACTGACAATGTGCCCATCTATGCCTCATATAAAAACACCACTCCTACAAGAATGAAACCGGTGCAAAATCATTTGATATTTTGAAGACATGTGCGAATCGTGTTAAACAGAGCAATGTGCTACCATTTTGCATCGTGCTTTGCACAGGTGGAAAATAAGACCCTTTGTTTCTACCAACCTATTGAGTAATCTATGACTGTGATTCTTTATGCGCAGCTAACTGGTAGAAACTAAATCTTGGTCTGGATTTGTAGCTACTAGACCTGAAATGCCCAACACCGTTTTTATGTATGGCTTTGTCCTGCAATTTCGTAAGACAAGATAAGTCCCATGAGATGTCAACTGAATGTTTTGATTTTAGCTTTGAAATCTGGGATTCTTCACATCATAACCTAAACTCTCGTGATGTTCTCCCAGTTGCCTATCAAAATACTGCATGCAATCGAGGAAATAATAATGCATTATGATTCTCATATTAACACTATGTGTTAATGTGATAAATTTTCCAGCCCTAATAAATATATAAATCTTAAAAACTATGGCACATGTACACGTAGATACAGACACCACACACACATATGTGTCGTGTCTGTCTGTATATGGACCTTAATTTTTTCCCCCCTTCCTCTCTCTACCCTACTTGAAACTTCCTATCCTGAGAGACAGAGATCCTATATTTAGAAATGATGGGCTGAATGAAGCAACTGACTGTCTCACTGCAATTTACAGAGGTGCCCCCACACTGTAACACACACACACACACACACACACATACATGTAGGGTAAACATATCCTTATGGGGACCGCTCATTCATTTCTATAGGGAAAATGCTAATGCTAACTNNNCATAAGGGAAAAAAAACAGATATTTATCACACTATGAGGACATTGTGTCCCCATAAGGATAGGTATACCCGCTCATATACACACATACACACACACACACACACACACATTTTATTGCACAATTATATCCCTCTACAAATTTCAGAAATTACATTCTCCCAGGTCTTTAACAGGTTACCGTCACTGAAATCACCAGCACAGGTGACAATTATCAATGAAGGGGGGGGGGGAGGAATTCAGGGGGGCCATCGAATTGGGGCCAATGGATCAGGCAGAATCTCTTTGGGACAAAAACATTTGCTGAGCTTTTGGACAGAGTTTTGTGATGTCCACATTAATCTGCAATGTGTTGATAAGATAGGAGTTTTTCATTTACAGTATATGAATGACCCAGATTCTTCAATACACCGCCAGAGCTACATATGATGATGTGAAGGAATAAAAGTAGAAAATAAGGGCAGAGGTTCCATTATTATTGTTCATTAATTTATGCTTATAGTTACAGAGTTATAGTTACTAATTTCTTATCGTTTTTAATGTTAAAATATTCTATGTGTTTTTATGGTTTAGCATCATCCAAGTCCCGACTTTGCAATGAGGACTACAAGAAGGTGCCACCCCCCAAACCGAAGAGGAACCCCAACACCCAGCTGAGCACTTCATTTGACGAGTCCTACATCAAGAATCACGTGATCAGTAAGCCTTCCAAAAAGGAGATGCCCTTGTCCCAGAGCCTGGCCCGTGACTCAGATGTGGATGAGCCGGTCTACATCGAGATGGTGGGTAATGTGCTTCAGGACCTCCAGCGAGATGATGAGGACCAGAGTGAGGCTGTCTATGAAGAGATGAAGTATCCTACTTTGGATGACTTTAGTCAGGACTCCAAGTGGGACCACCTAAGTGGTTCATCTCAATGCCCAACACCCACTATCCCTGACATGGACCTGACACGGGTCTCCACACCCCGGGGCTCATTGTGTGACATCCCTGCCCCCTTTCCCAACCTGCTGTCGCATCGCCCCCCCCTGCTGGTGTTCCCTCCTGCCCCTGCACAGTGCTCTCCCAACTCAGACGAGTCACCTCTAACACCACTGGAGGTGACAAAGCTGCCTGCACTGGAGAATATGTCCTATATCAAAACTAGGACATCTCCCACCTCTACTGAGTCGCTGACATCCTCGCATCGTAGAACAGAGAAAGAAGCCCCTGTGACGCACACCATCACATCTTCAGGAAGGTCCTCTGCGCCCCCTATGCCTTCCAGCCTGTACAAATCCTCCGGCTCTGCACACGGGTACCCACGCAGCCACTCAGCCTGCCCCTCTCCCGTCAGCATGGGCCGCTCTCTCACACCTCTTAGCCTAAAGCGCCCCCCACCCTATGATGCCGTGGTGGCGGGGCCCATGCCTCGCAGTGCTTCTGCTGTGCCTCACTCTTCAAAGAGCTCTTCTCAGGAAGGGACTAAACTGTCAAGCTCCTCCAGTGCCCATGGATCCATGCAGACTGCGCCACGTTCACGCACCCCCACCAGCCCGTTAGATGAGCTCACCAATCTTTTCACCACTGGGCGGAGTCTTCTAAGGAAGTCCTCTAGTGGCAGAAAGTCCAAAGAGCCTGCAGAAGGTGAGTATTCCAGTCTGGTCATATACAAGTTGCCCTCACCAACATTAGATTTCTAATTGTTATTGCCATTCGGTGCATACAATGACATACAGTGGGGGCAGCAGAGGGGCAGCAGAGGGGCAGCAGGGAGTTATAGTGCCCTATCCATTATTCATACAAAAATTATATGAACAGAACTATTTTGTTGTATGTAATTAAAAAATATCTTTATATTGAAAGCACAATTCCACAGTTCTTATTTGCCTGTGTTTTTACCACAAATAATTTATTTAATCCGTACTATCCTCTGTCGTTGTCTGATACCCCATAGCCTTACACACAGGCTGAGTATGTTTACATATTTTTCAAAATATAACTTGCAGTAGTGTAGGCTAGCGCTCCTGATTAGTCTGCATGCTCTTTAATGCTGCCCCTCTCCATTTAAACAGGCAGGCGTTATAAATATCATATTGTGCCACTAGGCCTGACAGAATGTTACACTGCAAGACTGACCTATTTATAGAGCATTTGCTTCAGAGAAGCTGAAGTACTATATAGCAGGGATGAGAGAGATCACTGTGGCAGACAAGAAAACAGTGAATGCATTTTTACCAGCAAAAACCTGTGCTCACCAAGTACATATCGACACCACTGGTGTGTGATATCTGCTTGCCGCTTATTACTTTGTTTACTCTGTTGTGCTTAGATGCCCTGCTTTGACACAATGGATACCTGAGATGTAAAAAACAAGGATGGGAAGAAATATGGAAAGTCATTGTGAAGATGCATATAAATCCAGCAACACTGGAAGCCTAGGCACATATAAGGCTAAGGAAAAGGCAAACTCGCTGTCAAGCGTGCCGTTCATTGAACTACCACCCCTCCACTTGCTGTTACCATGGTGATAAGAGATTATGCCACTACATAACAGAAAAACCATATCTTTTGCTTTTGAACATTGTATAACCATAATGTTTAATAACAGAATGAATCAATTTTTAAATCTAATCTTTCAGTTTTGCTAATTAAATTGGTGACAAAGGTTAAAATGTTACAATAGTAAGATGGTTTTCAGCGTTGCTGAGGATCACACTTCTGTTACTTTTGAAAGTAACAGAGAATTGACACCATAAAGGGTTAAATGCACTATCTGAAGTTAGATCTGTTTTTTTTTTAGCCTCTTTTTGTGGGGTACAGTGGCCACATGCCCTCAACCTAAGCTCTTTCTCTGTAGTATTCTGGTCTAGTCCTGCATGGCTGAGATGGCAATTAGGACTGAAACACTTGGCAGCAAAAATAGTGGAAAGCTTTCATCAGTTAGCAAAGTAATTTTCTTAATGCTTCCCAGGAATATAAAGGATGTGATGAATGTGCCAGCCTATAAACCTGTGTTTGATATATGGGGAAAGGAACAGCAGCTTGCAGAGCATGACAGAGTTTTACTGTTTTGTTTTGCTTTATATGTATGGTGTATGATTTTATGCTGGATTGGGCTGTGCTAGGTTAAGCTTTCTGTTTGCCATGCATTAAGCACATTAAGTGATTACAAGTGAAAGGATGGTTATGTTAATAACGGGGATCAACCTGATTGTGACATCGTAATTTTATTTCCGTAACCATCATTAAAATTATCTGCCATTTGTACCACAGTACTCCTTATGTTGGTTCATACCAGTCTGGAAAGCCTTTCTGCACATCTTTGTCGTCTTGGCCGTCCAGCGCTCTGTTAGAGATTGATGGTTTTTTTCTTCCTTGGACCACTCTGAGTAGGTATTCACCATGACTGTCTGTGATCACCCTCCAAGCTTTGCCATTTTGGAGATGCTCTAATCCAGTCGTCTGACCTTAATTTAGATCTTTGTCGCTGCTATTTTTTCTACATTCAACTTGTCGACTACATTTATGAAATAGCTAACTGTCTTCCACTTCACTGTATTTTTGTCATGCTATGGTAAGTGTTATTATACGCGTGCACTACTGTGGCTCATTAGAGACATCATGTGGACAATGTGATGTACTGCCCCTCATGGAGGCAACGCTTGTAGTCAGCATCAGTCTTTACAGGTGTCATTTAATATGCCTTGACCCCTTTTTGGGCAACGGTAATAAATTTTTATGACAGAGAAATATATTGCTTGAATTATATTATCACTTTATAATAGAATCTGAAATGTAACTAAATATTAATTAATTTCATAAGAACAAGAAAGCCCATTAAAATGTATAAAATGCAAAATATTATGCATTTATTTATTGAGCAAAATTACCCAGCATTAAATGTTCACATTCTGGTGCCACTGTGTTGATTGCTTCACTTATGAAGGTCTACAACAATTCACCATTTTTTAGAGATCAACTCAGTAAAACAAAACTGGAGAGCTAAAATATAGATCCAAGATTAACAAAAAGTATTAATGCAGATTCATTTATATTAATTTCAATATTTGATGAAAAGATTATTCCAAAGTCAGGAATGGGGCCAGGAAAGCATTGTTTGGATATTTATTCTAGAGACGGCTTAATGTTACGCTACGCCAGTTATCATGTTGACCTTAACCATGTTCTATAAATAAGACAATTGCCTCTGTTACCTCTTTTTGCAGCTGAGATCAAGAGTAAGAGCCATAGCACTGAGCCACAGCCCAAAGACGACAGCAAAGACAAGGGAACCATTCATGGCGTACTGCCCAAGGACTCCCTAAAAGCACTCGAGATGGATGGAAAGTCCGGACAATCAGGCAATACCATGTCTACCAGATCGGGGTGCTCCTATTTCAGCCATACTATGATGCTAGGGAGTAACATTTTAGGTGAGGGTTCAAGGGGGACAAATTTGTGAATCACCATTTGTTCGCTACTACTGGAAATATAATCAGACTTTGTTATCTACATTCAAGTCTAGCGGTGGTATTTTGCCTACCGGTGGTATTTGTACTTTTTGACATCATTTAACAAAGCTTTTTTCAGATCAAGATGTTTGTTGCTAACTCAACTCCACTTCAATCTTGCAGAACCCAAAACGGTGGCCAGGGGGGGACAGTCAGCCTCAGTGTCAGGTGTGGCCCCCAACCTGGGGACACCCCAGCGACAGGTTCCAGGGCCACAGCAGAGCCAGGTACCATCACTCACCAGTGAATGAACTTGTGTACTGCCCTTGTCCTACCTGTGTCCTACCCATGTGTCTGCAATCCATCTGTCTGTTACAAACTGATTCAGGTCCTTTTGACTGTGCTGTGTTTGTGTCTGTCAAAACGTTTTACAAATCTCTTCAATTTAATGTGTTTGCGTGTGTATACACACACACACACACACAAACGCACACACACACACACACACACACAATTTTGTAATTCTATCTTTGTGGGGACTCTCCATTCATTTATATGGGGAACACAGGACGACCTTAACCCCTACCCAGCCCAAACCTTAACCATAAGTAACCAAAAAAAATACAAGACTTCTGGTATTTTTAGTTTTTTGATTGCAGTCACAGGTCTGTGTCAGAACCTGAAAAATGATCCACACAACATGAAAAACAACTGGTTTTTATTACATTATGGGGGACATTTGATCCCCACAATGTAATATAAACTTAATCCACACACACACTTTATACTGTATATATTAGAAATTGGAATTCGTATTTGAATAATATAACAAATTTGCATAAGTTGAGATATCTGATATATAATAACACATTTTTAATTATTTAGATCTGCAGCAACAACAAAAATCTAAATTGCGGTGTATAAAAGTAAATTTTCAAGTGATTGACATTAGACAGTTGACATAGGCTTATGTGCATATAATAGCTTAGAATATAAAAGACATCATGTAATTAAATGCTGCCTTCACTTTAGGCAACATCTAACTAAGCTGGGGAGTATTTAATTATTCATGCCATCATACTGTCCATACATTATACTGCTGTACATGGTATTTTGATGGTATTTCCAAAGCGACGCTATTCCATCATATTGAAATATTGGTGAAGAAATTCATCATGCAGGGGGATGGGATTCCCACACTAAAAATCACTGGTGAATCCAGACAGTTTTCAGAATGCAATTTTCTGGTTGTTGGGAGTTAGTGTACCACTGCATTCTTATTCTGCTTAGCACAATATTTCACTAGCTTCCTTGCTGGGTAGTTTCAGCCTAGCTGAACGGGCAATGTGTGGCACAGTGGGCTAAGCCTCTGTGCCTATGATTGGACGATCGGTGCCTTGATCAACACACTCGGCAGAATAGTCAAATATTCTTGAGCCCTTGAGCGAGGCCCTTAACCCCCAGCTCCAGGGGCATGCTGACTGACCCTGTGCTATGACCTCCAAACTTGCTCTCACCTGTGAATGTGTCAGTGTGTGTCATGTGGAGCAGAACGGGGTAGAGAAAAAGAAACTTTCCAATGTACCTGTACTCACTCTTGTGCAAATGGCAAATAAAGGATAATTTCATTTAAAGTTTCTTTTCAGATGTCTGCCCCTAGTGGCAGATCCCTTATTCTACATTAAGTGTCAAGGGCCATTAGGAAAAACAAAAGTAAGAAAATGCATGTTAAGGTCATTAATAGTGGCCTGCATAAATCTTCAAAAATTCAAATGGGGACTTTTGCTGTCGATTATGTAAATGTTTTAAAAATTCAAATTTTATTTGAATAATGAAGTTCAACTTTCCAGGCCTAGTATATATACTGTGTATATTTATAACATATACACAAACATCAATGCAAAAGTAAGGCAAAAGTACTCCTTTCAGACATTTCTATCCTCGTTTGTTTGTTCTTGTAAAAGTCAGATCCCAAAACACTTTAAGCACTTTGTATACCTCTAATTTCACTGGAAATTTCTTGAGTCTGTGGTATTTTTAATCACTTTAATTATTATTTAATATGTGCATACAACTGCATGTCTGGAATTAAATTAAATGCAAGTGTATGTTTCTGTATGCATTTCCTTATTAGATAAAAGTTATATTTTTCTTTAGTTTAATTCTATTGTATTAAAACATACAATTTCCCTGCCTTGTAATTTCATAAGACTTCACCTACTGAAATCAAACAATAAAATCAGATCAATTAAAACTGGAAAGTTGTATATAACACAAATTAAATAATTCTTTTTTTGGGCGGGGGGTGGGGGCATCATTCAAATTCTCAGTATCTAAACAGAGACATAAAGTTTATACATCAACAAGCACATTACAGTATTATCTACAGTCTATTAGAATTAATGCCCACAGAGCTTTGAATACTCACATACTCCCACATACCTGACGTATGTTCATTAGTCACACACCCTGTCACAAATGCCTAAACTATGAGAGTATACTTACATTTTCAGCCAAATATAAGATCATCTTAAATAAATAAATGATTTCCAAAACCATGATGTCCAATCTTCTCTGTGGTGTTGTCCTTCTTTTGTGTCTGTGTTTATGTCTGTTTACTGTGAGATCTTTTGTTTGGTGTATGGCAATTTGACAGTGTACTATATGATATCAGTAAAGTTAGATTGTACTGCATGTGTTGACACTACTTCCCTAAATTTCCTACACTAGGGAATGACATGAAATGTTGCAAGATTTATTACTTGACTGAGAGAAGTGCATGTCCTTGATGAATTGGAACGCTCAGCAAAATTACTTAATTACACATTTGTATCTTTATCACTAGCAACACATCCTGACAGTCAAAACATTCAGCCAGTTGCACTTGCTGACATTCTGAACATAAATATATCCATTCCATATCTGAGAAGCAAATGATCAGGTCTTAGTGGAGTGTACAGAGAACATAAGAAATTTACAAAGGAGAGGAGGTCATTCAGCCCACCAAGCTCATTTGGGGAGAACTCAACTAAAATCTTATCTAGCTCTGATTTAACAGAACCCAGGGTTTTAGCTTGCACTACACTAACAGGAAGATTATTCCATACTCTAACTACACGTTGTGTAAAGAAGTGATTCCTCAAATCCATTTTAAAATGTTCTTCCGCTAATTTCCACCTAAGGTCACGAGTTCTAGTGTTTAAACTAATATTGAAGTAGCTATTTGGCTGAACAACATCCAGACCTGCTAGAATTTTATACACCTGGATCATGTCCCCCCTTAGTCTCCTTTGCTCAAGGCTAAACAGATTCAGCTCAGCTAATCTCTCCTCATAAGACATTCCTCTAAGACCAGGAATCATTCTTGTAGCCCTATGTTGCACCTTTCCAAGGCAGCAATGTCCTTTTTAAGGTATGGTGACCAAACCTGTACACAATATTCTAGGTGGGGTCTTAAGTGCTCCCAGAATGGTGCATTTAACCCTCTTTTTGCTTAAAGTGCTTATTGTACAGGCATACACAGTACTGCATACACCGTGAACTGCTAAATGCAGCAAACTACATGTTATACAATCAGTCCTATACACTGACTCTGTGTGACACAGGCAATATACTGTAAACAGTTATACCAATGCATTGGTCGATCTCCATGCTTTGCTCCTCTTTGATCCAGCAAGGGTACCACATTCTGTTCCTTCAGTTTCCTTCACCCACAACATTCTCCCTCCTACCATGTTCCTTCCCTGTTACAGAACACAGATTTTTTCCCCAACAATGGGAATATCAACCCTATGTGCCCCCAGCAGATGGCGCCCTTACCATGGGTGCAGGGGGACAACACCATGATGGAGATGATCGAGAAGAAACGCATTTTGTGTAAGGAGATCAAGGCTCGGCAACGGCTGGATAAGGGCTTGTGCAAACAAGAGAGTATGCCTATCCTTCCTAGTTGGAAGAAGAGCAATGGAACAAAGAAGTGTAGCCCTCCATCATACTCAGTTCATACTACAGTTTTCTGGGACTCTGCCATTTGAGAGATAGTCCTGCCCTGTTCCTGTTGTCTCAGCCAATCAGCTTGCAAACAGGGTAGCCCAATGGTTAGCCCAATGTAGCAAATGAATATTTTTGAGGGTTCAGGGTTATAAAATATTCCAAATTGTTTATATTTAATATTTTTCTACTCAAAGAAATGTCTTAACATAAGACTTTCTTAGTATTATTAGGTATTTTATAAATAAAAATGAATTATTAATAAATAAATTGTAGGTGGAGTAATGAGAGTCTTGTTTATTTTAGCTTGTTCTGTGTTTGTGTTACAAGGCACTCAAATACACCACTATTTGTTAGTCTGAAAGATATGAAGTGCTATGCTACTATTTATACGAACATCAAGAGTTGTTTTCTTACAGTGAGAAAAAGTACTATTTTAAATTGAGTATATTTTGAAAAATTCTAATGTTGTGCTAAGCCTAGCTTTTTCAGGCAAATCAAGCCCCAGTTCCCCATTGCACAAGGTGCTGAAGGTGGTTTGGGACTAAGCTAGCCTACTAATGTTTACTAAGAAATGAAGCCTTGGAAAAGGGCATGGTGGTCTTTGTGATGCCACACATCTCTGATGACCTTGCTGCTAAAGTGTACAAGTGGGACGGTTTCTTTAGTTCAGTGCTTTATCTGATACAGATTGCTAGGGTTGGTAAAAAGCACAGTGTGCAGAAGATGATTTTGTTCTGCTGTTAAATTGAATCTAAAAACAGAAATGTATATTGACTTTAAAAAGACAAAGAGATGACAGTATTTTAACAATTCAAGTAGCCAAAGTATGGTGAGCATATGTATTTCGGTGCCTAGCTTGTACAGGGGGCTTGGCAATAATGCTTAGAAACAAGCAGCCCAGAATTGTGGCATGTACCAACAGCAAGGTCGCTTAGCTATTTAAATCGTACCATTGTCTTTATAATATATTCACAGTTCACAACATATTAACTTAAAATTCCTAAAGCTATTTATATGCCAAATGTGAAATAATGATTCATATATTACTTTAAATGTTGTATATATATTTTTTTTCTTTTTTTTCATTTACAATATTGCTTTTGAATTAAGAGTATTTCAACATAGCTATATTGTTATGGTGACATCAGTTGTTAGTTGGATGGAGTATGGTGGGGGCTGCTGTTCTATCCCATAATAGGAGAGTGACTACATACTCCAGGGAACTGCAGCGGCCGCTACCCTC
>JAODUD010000036.1:17385131-17396318 GCA_026784285.1 Stomatorhinus walkeri
TTTAACCTGACAACAGTGAGAAGAAGGGGAAGAAACATCATTGGCCACAGGGCTATTGTCAATGTACCAGGGCAACGAGGGGGTAACATCACCCTTTGTGCTGCCACTACACAGAATGGGGTCCTCCACCGCCATGCCAACTTGGGTCCTTACAACACTAATCTCATTCTTACATTTTTAGACAGATTACACAATATCACAGCAGCAAACCAAAGGGACCAAATGCAATACATTGTCGTCTGGGACAATGTAGCTTTCCATCGTTCCCCTCTGGTCCACAACTGGTTTCATAAACACTCCCAATTTACAGTTCAATACCTTCCACCATACTCCCCCTTCCTAAACCCCATCGAGGAGTTCTTTTCAGCGTGGCGGTGGAAGATTTATGATCTCCGGCCCTATGTCCAGATGGCCCTCATTCAAGCTATAGAGGAAGCGTGTGATCAAATTGAAGCAGCATCCATACAAGGGTGGATTCGTCACTCCAAAAACTTCTTTCCACGTTGCCTTGCAAATGAAAATATAGCTTGTGATGTTGACGAGGCCCTGTGGCCAGATCCAGCTAGGCGGAGAGATGTTTAGGTTTTTATTTTTATTCTGTACTGAACTGGATATGTAATTTGTTACAGTATTATTGGAAACTGGAAAAATGTTTTGTTAGGAATGTTTTGTTCAAATGTTCAGTATTGACTGACTTGAGTACATGACAAGAAATAAATATTTTCATCAAGGTGCACTACTTGTCTCGTGTGTTGTGTTTGGTCAATATATTCATATTCTTTCACAATATCTGAAAAAAGAGAAAAAAAAATCAAACCCAGACTGTATCATTAGAAAGGTAGAAATGTTACAAGTGTTTAAGATTGAGCACAGCAGTGTGTAAGTGGTTCAAACAGAATCCGACTCTATGAACCATGTGTGCACCATATGGTACCAAAATGGGCTTTTGGTATATAATTGTACAGTTTTGAATTAAGTGTTTCGTTTTGCAAAAGATCTGAGATGTTCTGCTACTTGTGTGTGTAGATGTGTGAATTGTGTGTAGTGTTTTGACGAAATGAGTCTTGTTTTTAAAATTGTGCCTAAGCAATCGTAAAAAAATGTAATTGTATGACTGTGATGCATTTTTGGTGCCTCTCCTTGAGTGGGGTTACACTTATTCTGTTTTCCTGTTTTCCAAAGGTTTAGATTTTGTTGAATTGTACAGTAATATGGATTTTGTTTGTTTTTCTGCTGTAAATTGTAGCTAAATAAATCATTTGTTTGAACCTAATTTATTTCTGCACATATGTCTCTCTGTCCAATTCTCAGCATTTGCAGTCCCTAAAGAAATAAAAGTGTTTTGGATTTTACATAGCGGTGTTTGGTTGGTTGGAGGAAAAATTTAAGCATAGGAAAGAAATGTTTACAATTTGGAGCAAAGTTTGGTTTTGATAAGTGTTTATATAGTTTTGACTGCAGAGCTTTATTTTGCAGGATATGTGAGATGTTTTGCTCTATGGGGGAAGTGTTTTGTGAATTGTGCTAAATGATTTGCAAAAATGAGCCTTGTCGTCAAAATTGTGCTTTAGCAATTGGAAAAAAACGTAAACAACTTTCACTTCAATTAACATTGCCATCTACAGATGACTCAGTATACATTTAAACTCAATTCAGAATACTGTGTACACGTGTAGTGCTGCACTAAATACAAACTGTATTCCAACAAAGTTCTAATGTAACTTTGTTCATTACAATATAGTTTCTACTCGCTGTGTACATTTGTAAGTGCATTATCACCTCTGTAAAATTGAAGCATGACCAAATGAGGGTGGAAGGACTGCTATTTTCTCCCAAAAAGAAGAAGCACTCGTTGTTGACATGGTGCTTCAAAATAATGCTATCCAACTCAATGTAATCCAGCACAGAGTAACTAAAGACAATGTCAACTTTGTCAACTGTGTCATTCAACACAACAGAATTTCACAGCATGAAACAAAAAGAGGACTACACTTGTGGACCATGTAATAAACAATGGACTAACACTCAGGTAGGCTGGACTGAGAGTACAGCCCAACCTAAGCAGGTAGATAGTGGCATCAGTAGTTCGGACATTTTGTCAAGGGCACAGGTGAGAAACTTATCTTCTGAAATTAGAAAATCCATAGCTTACTACATATACTATGTATATCAGCAGCTTTGGTATCTTTGGTATTTTGTATCACTTTACAGTTAGCTACATGTATTTTGTTTAGCCTACATTAGATTGAATGTCGAGAACACCAAGGAGGGAGGGGCCCCATATTCAAACAGGAGCAAGAGAGAGAGAGATCATAAACCTCACTTTTGCTAATAATGCTGATTTATAGAAATTCAAACCCATTTTGTCAATGATCTCACAATTTGTAATAATATCCAACAAGTCTGATATTAAATTGATGTTCCTAGATGAAGCAGTGTTAAAAGAAGGAGCAGGAGAAAGATCTGAAGTTGGCCACAGAGCTATTGCGAATGTCCTGGGCTAGGGGGGTAGTAACATCACGATGTATGCTGCCATCACACACAATACAGGTCACATACATTTTTTTATAGATTACACAACAGTGTTACAGCAAAAGGCCAAATGAGGACAGAGCAGATTATATACATTGTTATCTGGAACAATGTAACTTTCCATCAATCTCCTGTGGTCCAGAACTGGTTTCCTCAGCATCCACGATTTGTACTGCAATACCTTCCACCATACTTTCCCTTCGTGAACCCCCTTGAGGATTTTTCTCAGCATAGAGGTGGAAGATTTATGATTGCCAGACCTAAATCAGAATGCCACTCATTCAAGCCATTCAGTAAGCTTGTGATCAAACTGATGCTGCGTCTGTGCAAGGATGCATTCACCATGTACTGTAAGAAGATACAGTGGTACCTCAGTTCTCAAACTCATTAGAACTTGAATTTTGAAAGTTGAACAACCAGTTTGAAAAAAAAAATTACCTAGGATTCGATCTGAATCTCAGAAGTCAAACCGTGAACGCTGACCTAAGATAACATGTACAGGAAGGGAAATGAGTCACGCGGCATGTCTCTCAGCGGAAACAAAGGGTAAAGCTTCAGTCTCAGCCTCGCATTCGCTGTGATAGCATTGTGCATGTTTATATTTAAAACACATTTAAAAATAAAGATTTCTTATAAATTATTTTAATATTAATAATAAACCATTAATACATTTAATTATAATGATAATGTCGTGCCGGGACAGAATGGAGACAAAGGCGTAGACCTCAGAGTCTCAGGGAATATGGAGTTTAAGTACAGGTAGGCAAAAGCAGGCAAAATGCAGACGGACAATACAATGACCAGACTGGGGAAACAAACTAAATACTGAGGACTAAAGACAACAACCAGAAACAGCTGATCACAGGGGGATTCCACACGGGATTAACGAAGGGGCGTGGCACACGGAAGCAGTGGACAATTGGGGCAGGACACATTGTTTAGATACATTTGTCTTCTTGCTTTAAAGATACTGTTGTGTTTAGTACAGTAGTGCTTGGCTTGTTTTGTCCAGCTCATTTTGCGTTTAAATGCTAAAAAAACATATTTCAGTGTAATTTTTCGGGGCCAGGAAGCAATTAATTGGTTTTCCATTATTTCTTATGGAGAAAATTCGATCATAACTCGAACTTTTTAGGATTCAATCCAAGTTCTGAACAGATTAAATTTGAGTTCTGAGGTACCACTGTATTTCCTTTGTTGTCTTGAAAAAGAAACCAGGCCTGGTTTGTAGTTGAGGTGGTGTGGCCAGATCCAGCAAAACGAAGAGATGATGAAATTCATGAATGATGATGAAGTCCTTTCATATTAATTACAAAGAAAATGTATATTTGTTGAAGAAGTGTGCTATTTCACTGATTTTATATATAGATGATTTTGTAATCTGCAATCACCTTGGCACCTCTATAAAAAAAACATTATATCTGTGGAGTGTATTGGACATTGGGGAACTTATTTGCTAGTTGTCACTCATCACTGCACTTATTTAGCTGCACTTATTCATAATGAGATTTCTTCCTTTGCTGAGTTCCCTCAAACGAACCAGTGTGGAAGTCCTCTGTGATTTAAAGGACATTGTTGAACTTGTTGATGCCTTTTCACACAGAGGAATCTATTTCTTATGTTGACTTCAAGATATCTGATCACTGGGTAGTTGTTCAATAAGTTTCCCCCAATGAAAAAAATTGGTCCAAACATCATTATTTGGAGCATTACTGATAGTTGATCTGCCAGTTTGGCCCCCTTGTAGCTCTATGGACTATGAGATTTGAAGCAAAACATTGCTTCATCAAAAGAATAATCTGCCATACGAACTGTTACAAAAATGTACAGTATTGTATTCATTAGCTCGAAGGCACCAATTTCAGACTGCATATAATCTGTACATGTGCAGGGTTTCTAAGTCACCTTTGAAGGTTACTTTTGTTACGACACTTCCTGGTGATGTCCTATATGAGGATATTGTTCAGTCAGTGAAACAGAAACCTCCACAAATGGACACTGTGAACTTTCCAAACATGTATCATGTATCAATGGCTTAAATTACAGGAGTGGAATGGTGGTAGCCATGGGTCACTGGCTGGACTTTCAGAGTTTTGTGAAATAGTTCATATTATTGTGCTACAAGAGACACTAAAAAATGACTGCTATGATGTTTAGCTGAGCAGTCGTATGTCAAGGGTGAACAGGAAGAGGCTCAGCATACAGCCCTGGGGAGAACCAGTAGTGTGGGTAATGGTGGAGGAGGAGAGGTCATGGATTTTAATATACTCTGGTCTGTTAGTCAAGAAGTCCAGGACCCAGTTGCAGATGGGAGAGCTCAGTCCAAATGTCTTGAGTTTCCTCACCAGAGTCTGTGGGACTATAGTGTTAGTGTTAAATGCAGATGTGAAGTCCACAAACAGAAGGCGGGCATACGAGTCCTTGCTCTCTAGATGGGTGAGAGACATGTGAACCACTGCAGAGATGGCATCTTCAGTGGATCTGTTCCTGTGATAGGGGTAAGGATGGAGGTCTGCACTGATAACAATGGAGCCCTTAATGTGCGCCATAACCAGTCTCTCTCAAGGCACTTCATGACAATCGGGGTGAGAGCAATCGGCCGATAGTCATTCAGACCTTCCACTGTGGAGTTTTTGGAGACTGGGATGATCGTGGCTGTCTTCAGACAGCTTGGAACAGCTGCCTGTTCGAGTGAGGCATTGAAGATGTCCGTCAGTACCTCAGAGAGCTGATGTACACAGCTTTTTAGTATCCACCCAGGGACGTTATTTGCGCCTGCACCCTTACATGGGTTAATCTTCTGCAGGGTCCTACAGACCTCTGCTGTGGTCACACTGAAGGGCACTTCTCCAGGTGATGGAGGAAGGGATGGAGTTAGGATCCTCGATGCAGGTGTTAAAGGTGTTTAAGGCATCAGGCAAGGAAGGATCTCTGGGGCCCTGTGCCTCTCTGGGTTTGAAGTCAGTAAGGCACTTATACCCCTCGACAATCTCCGCAGGTCACTGGATGAAAAATGACTCTGTACCTTCTGGGCATATGCAGCCTTTACCCTCTTTATGCCTGCAGTCAGGTCCCTCCTGGCCACTCTCAGCACATCTGTATCATCGGACCTGAATGCTACATTCCTGGCTTGCAGCTCAGAATGAACCTCTGTATTCAGCCAGGGTTTCTGGTTATTATAGATGGTGACCTACTTTGTGGTGGTGACATCATGAACACACTGAGAGATGTAGCTGAGGACAATCAGGATATATTCCTCTAGGTCTACCTCTCCACTTGTAGCTGCACATCTGACGACCTGCCAATCTGTGCACTGGAAGCAGTCTTGCAGCATGGAGTCAGTGCCACACAGCCACACAGTCACAGTTCTCTGTAATGGTTTTCTGTGCTTCACCAGGGGACGGATCCAGGCTGGAACCATCATGATGGAAATATGGTCGGAAAGGCCGAGATGGGGGTGGGGGATGGATCTGTATGCACCTCGTTTGTTTGTATGAACCTCAGCCTAACCTCTGGCTCACTATGTGGACTATATGGACTGGGTGTGGACGGCATCTCATCTCCCTGAAGAGATACATACATGCATAAGGTTCTATGGGTGTGGGGTTGTAAATACTAGAAAAATGTAAATATTTTAACTTTCTTTTATCAATTTATATTTAATTATCAGAGAGTAGACTAGCTTTTCTGAAAATATCCTCTCTAATCCTAACTAATTTCTGATAAAATAGGCAGCTCTTTTGTAGCATGTTTTTACAGCTCGCCAATAGACTAACAACTAATACATTTCATAGTTGAATAGCTTTGCATTTACAGCATTTACTGTACATTAGAGATTTTCCTAAGTTCTAAAATTGTGTATACATGTTATCATATTCTGTATATGATATTAATCAGGGCTGAATAACATCAATGGCTGTGTTAACATGTGCAACATATACTGGTTATGAGGCTTATCTTGGTTTAGTAGTATGAGACTCGATATGGTCTTGTGAAAAATATGAATAATTGAATTGCAGATGTACACCTATAAGTATAAGTAATGCTACTGCTTTTATTCTTGTTTTTAAAAGATCCTTTTGGATGAGGTGACACGACAGTGAAAATGCCAGTGAAGTTGCGAGTTATTCTGAAACCCGATGACACCAAGAAGCTAATTCTGCCTGATGGAATTCCAGAGACAATGGAGCATCTTATGTATGAAGTCAGGAAAGTATGTGGTTTAAATGGGAACTTCAGACTGCAGTACCAAGACAGAGAGAGACTTTGGAGATGCACTAATGAACTTCACCTCACAGCCGAACTTGAGGATTTGGCAACTGTCAAAGTCATCCCAATAACTGATGACAACAGGCAACAAATTTTTCTCACTTTCTGTGATGACTTTGTCTCCTCAATCTGATGACACAGAGCTTCTGTCCACACCATACAGTTCTGTCTGTACAAGAACTCTGTTGTGGCCAAGGGAGTTTCCAATACCAACATTCGCCCATGAGCCAACATTAGCACTAATCGAGAATCATGCCTGTCTGTATCTGGTTCACTTAATGGCTGCTATGGGTGGATGCAGCAGCTAAAGACAAAAATGAGCAACTACCAAACTCAGCTGAAGCACATTGGGTGTTCTGAATAACTTGTAAATTTTCTCAAGTTCAAAGCTACAGAAGATGCACTGCCAGCAAAAAAGTAAAGAGACTTAGGAGAGTGGAGGCCAACCATATATCTGATATTCCAAATGGAGAGATCCCAGACAAATTGGAAAATGAGAGACTTATCACTTGTCACTTATAAGCACAGTGAAGAAGCGAAGCATTCGTACGGTTTTAAAGGAGAAAATGGACAAGACATTTTCACTTTAAAGACAGGAAATTGTGGGAAAGGAAGCTAGGGTGGAAGAGTTGAAAGAGAGATGGTCTGCATTATTCACAGTTGATGAGGTAAATCAAAGACAATAGGTCAGTAGTGTCTTATATAGATGACTAAATTATAGTCAAAACAAAATGGAAATGTTCCTCATGTCAAACCTAAAATTTTGCAGAGCTCACGTTGGTAATGTAATACATATTACATTTTCTTGAACTGTTTTGTTTTTGAAAGATCAATGCAGAATTCGTGAGAATTACAACTATTCCACTTTAACCACAATTCCTGGCTTCCTTGGACAAGCACCATAACAAGGGAGATGCTGTCAGAGAGAAGACTAGGGATATGCTGAAGCTTCTTGATCTGGTATGTACTCTGCCAGTACAATATTTATGTTATATAAATATTTACTTTCTTGAGTAATAGTGTTCATTTTTACAACACATTTGATTGTGCAGTTAGATTACATGTTGGAAGATGTACTACATTTATTTTTTTGTGTGACAGGCCTTGTAACTGTTTGCTCAAAACATTTGTAAATCATGATTATTTGCAATGTCCATGTGTGCATTGTGTAGTATCTGCACCTTGAGTCTAGTTGTAAAATTGAGTCTCTTTTGAGGCATGGATTAACTGTTTTGGTGGCTGTGGTGCATTTTTGAGAAAAGACTATATGTTTGCCCAAGCTACGTGTTGGTGTTGTAGACTATGTTTTGAGTTTTGAGAAAGTGTTGCATAATCTATCTTCACAATTGAAAAAACTGCAAAAATAAAAAGTGGTCCTGATAGGACCATCTTATGGGACCACTATTGTAAATGTGATCAATTGTTGACTGAAATATTTAAATGTGGCACATGACTGCAGAGACAATTGTGTGTGACACATTTCAGTAACTTACTGTCAACCAGCCAATCAGAGCAGATAGAGGTAGGCGATACATCGATTTTATCCATCAATTTGGATTTACAGTTCAGCACAATGTGTTTTTATGGAAATAGATTTTCTTACTTATTTTACAGGCGAGTGCCAAAAGCGAAACTAATGCGACGCACCATTCATCACGGGTATATTAGTGTGGTGCAGGCAAACACTGTAGCATATTCACGAACAACATGGCAATGACAGAGGAAAAGCTGTAGCCCAAGAAAATTGTTGCTACATCTGTAATATGGAGTTAGTTCAGTTTTGCGTCGTCAGACACAGACCAAACAAATCCTCGCTGCAAAGTCAGTTCAAAAACTGTTGCAACCAAAGGAAGCAGCATGACAAATTTATTCCAGCACCTAAAGCAGAGGCATGTGGCAGAGTGGGAGAAGTGCAGCTCCCAGCAAAATGAAAATAGTCACAGTACCAGACAACATCCAAAGTTAAGCAAGCAACCATCCCTGACACGTTTACAAACTGTGTGCTATATGATAAGGATGGGGCACGGTGGAAGTCGATAACATTTGCTGTCACGATGTATATTGCAAAAGACATGGTGCCCATGGAAGCCGGGATTCATTAACATGCTAAAAGTTTTTACAAGTTTCTAAAAGTGTTTACAATGGCGTGGTCTGCCATCTTACTTACAAGCATATTTTTTGGCTTGTCAGATTGCACTTTAACTCTAAAAAGAACAAAATAAAGTTAAAACTTGTTATGAACCATTTGTCATCTGTAGCTTGATTTTGAGTAGGGGAGGGGGAAATCGATTCAAATCGAAAATATTAGATTTATAGAAAATATAAGATTTATTGAGAAAAAATTGGAGATTTTATTTTTAGGCCATATCACGCAGCTCTAAGAGCAGAACTCATCAACATATTAATGAGCCCACCAAAAACGGCAACACAGCCTATTTCATTCCACAGCCAAATACAGTTATAAATGGGTCAGTAAAACCACTTTTTGGTAGTTTTTGACCAAACCACATTCACATAGCTTCTAAGTAGACACCACAGACCAATTTAAAATACTGAAAAAATGGCACCTTTAATGAATAAAAAAACACTTATTTACCATCATTGACTGATATTACTTTAAAATATTGCGGTTTGACAGCAAACATTACATAATGTTTACCACTATGTTGTTTTCCTATACATGAATTGCAGAAGTGTATTTTTTTTTTGTTCTGAGCTGGTACGTAACATGAAATGACAGTCTTTGATTTACCTCATTTCAAACTATATATGAAGAATAAAAAATAAATGTACTTAATTATTTTATGGAATATAACTACTACAGTCTTACAGTATCTATGCTTCACTCAAATCAAATTGCACAGTATCATTTCATAAATTACCTAACTGCACTAGTGCGAACCAAATCAACAAATCGTCTTACAAGCTTTTATTGCAATGTTGCATTTTCGCCTCATGGCTTGAATGTACCTTTATATAATTAAATAAAATGCAGATATAAAATGGAAATAGATCTTTATTCAAAAACAAGCATAAGATATTACAATGCAGCTAAACTAAGAGAACTTGATTGTAACCATGTGACAATACAAGCCACGTCATTCTTGTTCCATTCGCTATAGGTTCCCCGGCCATTTTCCATTACTGCTAAACGATATGGAAGGAGCAGAATCCCTAGATGGAAGTTTTCTCACTCTGGGAATCCATCAATGTATGCAACGACCACCCTATTGTGGTCCAAATGATAAATAAAGTGTTTATTGTGCATACACTTGTCCAAATGTAATTGTATGAAGATTCTGTATTAATCACTTTAAAAGGAAATTTCAGATCTTTTTGGCAGCACTAACACAAACAGTCTAGTATTAAGATTTTGACCTGTAGAACATGGCCACTGTGTTTAAGAAATGAAGATATGAAGCTAAATGTTGCATGATATCACTCAAAACCAAACATTATGAACTTCAGGTAATTATCCTACTTTTTCAATGTTTACTTCTTCATGGTTCCCTCTCTATTCATTCTCCCTCTTTATTGAAAAAATATGTTTTATTTTTGTATTTTTTTATTTAGTAATTCATTTACCACTCATTGTGTGCCTGAAAAAGCATGCATATTTTGATCTGTATAGAAAATGCCATTATAGGCAGAGTGTGAATTCCCCCTGCATAATTGGGGGGTACTGCCTTCATAACACTTCTATGACCATTATGGTCCGCTACCACATATGACCAATACGAATACGACTAATACGAATAGCTGCCACCAGGATCAATGTTAAGAGTGCAAGATGCATTAGGGGTGTTTACTAACATGTATGCAACACACGGTCATGGTCTGGACATGCGATAAAATGAGAATCAATACAGAAGATCTCATTATCCTTATCCCTATTCAAAAGAATTTGGTTTTGATAACTTCCAGGAATTATCCTAGAAGAAGCATATTAGGGAAAGTAATAAGCCAATACATTTACAAACAGCCTGGTCTGCTCCAGCAGTCTGCTTTTATTCCTGCCCTCTCAATCCCCCCAGCTCCAACAGCCTTCAGAAATAAATATTTGTCTTGATCCTGCCATCTTCCTACTCACTGTCCTGGTCCTGCCATCTACCTGCTCTCTGGTCACTGTCCTGGTCCTGCCATCTCCCTGCAGGCGCACACTGTCCTCATCCTGCCATTTTCCTGCTGCCTGCACACTGTCCTCATCCTGCCATTTTCCTGCTGCCTGCACACTGTCCTCATCCTGCCATTTTCCTGTTGCCTGCACACTGTCCTTATCCTGCCATCTCCCTGCTGCCTGCACACTGTCCTCATCCTGCCATCTCCCTGCTGCCTGCACACTGTGCTCATCCTGCCATCTCCCTCCTGCCTGCACACTGTCCTCAT
>JAODUD010000036.1:17409832-17432884 GCA_026784285.1 Stomatorhinus walkeri
TACAGTCCATTGATCTTTCGACTCGATATAAAACGTAGTCCGTTTCTGCGAGGTTCTCAATTTCACTCGCTATTGTTCGTAAGTCGTTAGCGACAGTTCGTAAAAAACCCACCATAACTACCAGACAGAAATCATTACAAGCCAAAGCCTTTTCTAATTGAGTCGCAAGGAAGCTTGACTATTAACCAATCATGCTGTTGGGACTGACCACCTTATTAGGCAAAAAAAGCAGAAATCCATGAAAAAGCTGATTTTTTTCATCCCTGAATGTAAACAATAACCTGCATATTATTTTTAGTATACCATACACTGCATGAGTAATACTTAAATAACCATGTCAGCACTATAACTAGCTGGGATGTCAGGTGAAAGGTTTAAAAGTCATTGCTAAAGTAATTACTCAATATGCAATTGTTTCTCTGATCAGCGTAACTGGTTAGAATGACATGTGTGTACACCAGCATAGACTATTTCTATACATAATGAATTAGTCCATTCATCTTCCAACCACTTGTTCAGTAAAGGGCTACAGAGTACTTCAAAGAATTAAGTGGTCTACTTATCTGAGCAAGAAAATCAGAAATGACTCCATACAAGCCATATTGATATTGGTGTTCAAATAAACAAGCATGAAAATAACATTCGGAAATATTCAGAAATCGTTACCTTCTCTACATCCTTGATTCTTCCTCAGTTCTTCTACTTCTCAAAAGTAATGCTCGCATACATGTTTAAATCAGAGTTACTGCCATTCTGTGAATCCAAAGGTTTGGCTATTTGAGAGTTGAATTCCAGAGGGTTTTGATCTTTGAGTAGGTCCAAATAAATGTAATTAAGGCTATCCGGGGGAGAAGGTCCAGTCTCACAAGACATGCCATTTTTTTCTTGAGCTGCCAACTCACAGGGTTTTAACCAAACATTTTCAAAGGATGCCGAGCTGTCGCACTTCCCGTTTTGCATGCTGAATGGTGCCATTATGCCACATGCCACTGCTGTTGATGAAAAGGTCTCAGAACTATGTCGACGCTGGCCCTGTGGATCCACTCGAATGACTCTGGTACCCTGCTTTTGGTTGGGGCTGGAACTCAGTCTGGTGAAAGCACCTAAGCCAGATGTTTGGTTCATTATTCCAGGAAACCCATTCAATGCTACACCTTCATGCCTGGGTGATATAATGTTTGATGGGGCTTCAGGAGCAGACCCACCCATTTTGGGGTTTCTAAGAATCAGATGTTCCTCAGCATGGTTCACACAAGTGGATCTCAACTGCATACTGACATAGTCGCTGCTCTGTAAGTCATCTCCACCAAGAACAGAAAGGGAAGGAGCTTCTACAATGGTTGACTGATCTGCAGAAGCCAATATTTTGTCTGAATGGCAAAGATTACTGCCAGCACCCAGTTCTGTATTCATGTAATCAGAAAATTGTTGCTCAGATCTCTCACAGCTACCATTTAAACACACAGGTAGGAGGGACACCAGGCTTGCTGTAGAGGACTGATCATTGAAGTGAATGTGGACATATTCTCCTGGGCTTTTAGGTTCATTTGGGATGGTGTTTTCCCTGACACGTGGAAGCGTACTGGCTTTGCAGTTTTCTAGAAATAGGCGAGTTGGTCGTTTTGGTTGGCCCAAAAATTCTACCTTTGTGGGTGTGACTATTTGTTGCCCACCATTTCGTCCCCCGAGACTGTCACTACTAGCAGAGGAAGAGGAAGACTCTTCCAACTGGACAGAAATGACAGACAAGGGCCGATGTGTCTGATGGTGTTTATCTCTATGCCTAAAAGAGCGAGGCAGGGAGTGGTAAGAATTAAGAGGTTTGCATGGCTCCTCCAATGGGTGGAAGCAACAGTCTGCCAGAGTACTTTTGCTGGAGTAACTAGCTGGATACATGTTCATATAATCTCCAAAAGCCACCTCTCCATCATTACTCTCCACTGAGAGTTTGGGATCGGTCCCGTTAGTCCAGATTTTGCTGTATTTTGTCTCTGGGGAACAACTTCCACTGGGTGACATCATACAGCCATGCATTATGGAGAAAGGGTGGGCACTGATAATTTGCTGAGGTGCTGACACATTTCGAGGGCTCATGGGCATGTACTCATTACTTTTAGAAGGCTGAGGAACCACACCTGGGGACATGGGCATATACCCATCATCCTTGTGACCTAGAGCACTAGCATCTGTTTGCAGATCCTGCTCAGGGTATGAATCTGTGGCTACAAATGCTGGTTGTCTATTGATGGGCATTCTGATGCATTGGTGCATTGGCATCATTACTGTATATGAACCTGCAGAATCCTGAGAGGGGTTCTTCTGGTAGCAGGCAGTATTGACTAAGGTACCTGAAGAGTGTGTCCTCTTCCTGAAGCCTTTCTCTGGCTCTGCTGTGCAAGACTCTGAACAACAAGACTGAAAATGCCCACTATATCCATTCAACTGCAGGCCAGCTGTTGCCATACATATGTAGCTACTGAGTTCCTCCTCTTTGGCAGGAGGTGTGTGCTCTATGGAATCTGGCGTGACACTATGAAATGAGCCCCTGAAGTCACAGGGACTTGATCCGTATTCGTCAGAAGAGATGAAGTCCCCATCACTAGGAGACCCAGAAACTGAGGTGCTGGAGCGACGCGGGTATAAGCCATCAGAGGTAGAACCATGGCCACTAGTACTGCTGGATGAAAGGCTGACTGGACTAGTAGCAGAAGGGGAACAGCAGGCAGCAGGCATGGGAGTGGAGCGACTATGGCTGAGAGGTGGGTGGAGCCTAGAGGACCCTCTAGGGCGGTGAGGATGGGTCCGGGCAGTAATCGGACTTCCTGGACTCTCGTCCACTGATGCAGGGCGGGACATGGTTCCCTCGCCATCACTGGAAGCCCGCACCCTAAAAGAGTAACTGTGTTTTCCTGAAAAGGCAGGTGAACCGGCTGTGAGGCTCTCTGCCCGGGACCTTCGGCTGAGTCCCACCTGGCTGGGGGGTGGGTTGTTGTGATGATGTCTTCTCAGTGGAACGGAAATGGGATTGGAACAGTTGGAGGAGGACTGACTTTTACTCCGAGGACGAAACTCTTCACTCATGGCTTTCATTGCCTCCAAGATTGTTTCGTGCATATTTTGCGCAACAACAGAGTCATCCACCTGCATCCAAAACTCTCCTGATCCGGTAACAGCAGATCGTCCTACTTCTATGAAAAAAAAATTCTCAGAGTGACCACAGCGCCTAATATTCATTAACTGAAGCACAACAGCTGCAGCATCGGAGTTAAGTTTCACAAAGCTGATTGTTTTACTTGTCAGACACAGTCTGTAAATCCCAACCAAATTCTTTATTTGTCCTAAGCCCTTGGGTTTTAAAATAACTTGCCAGACGTCTTTGAAAGCAGGTCCGGGGGTGGTCTCTCCATAGTCCTCCACAGTTATGCTGTTCCCAAAAGGTGCATAGATCTTCCCTCTGTTATGCAGGTCAACTAGTGCCTCATACCACAGATCCTGCTCTTGTTCACTATCAGCTGCAACTGCAAAATACTCATCCTTAGTGTACAGAGCGATTAAATACTTGTTTTTGGAATCTACTCTTTTGTTAATATTAAAACAGTTATGTAGTAAAATTGACCTTTTGGGAGCCCCAGATTTCTGGTTCCATTTTTTCTCATTTTCATAATATTCCAGTCTAGAAGGTCCTGATACAGTGGCAATCCGCAGAACAAAAAATCTCCTGTGCATGCTTTTAGGCTTCCTTAAATAGCCTACCTTTCTCACGTCTGAAAAACAACCCTGCTCTGTAACTGGACTTGCCATGTTGCCAAAACACCTTTAAACTTTTAAATATTTTATATTAATTCAAACTCGTGCACGACTTTAACAATATTTGCAGATTTAAAAGGCAAACCTTGCCTCAATTACAGGCTCACAACGCAAAGCCAAATAAACCGTCAGTACGGATACGTAGAGCTCCCGTATAGTTGATTTCTTATAGTAGAGTTTTTCATCTTCAATTCATTTTTTTAAAAAGGGTAATATACAAAAATCGGTACAATATTGTAAATCCTGAGTAGGGTGGGAGAAAAACCTGAAACGCACCCCCAGTTACGTAGAAAATCGTACATTTACTATCAAAGAAAGCATCGCCTATGTGCGACTCCATTTATTTACCGAGACAATCCAGCCAATATTCTCTAACCACAGAAATATAATCAAAACAAATGCATGAATAAATTTTTGTTAAATACTTGCAGGTCTCCAAAATCAGTAGCCCATCTGAGCACGACGCGGTATCCTTTTCCCACTCATTTCACTTGTCCAATATGTACCAAAACAAGGTGCTATGTCTTGTGTTAGAATGGAGACAATCATGCATGCTGCTCCAGCTCGTGCTGTAGAAGAGTTACACGTGATGACTCGATGCGTGGACAGTTCGCGGACGGATGCAACCTAGCTTGCCATAGCGTCAAGCGGCCGCGCCCCGCCCCACCCCATAATCAGGAATCCCAAAACTGAGAGGGCTACTATCTTTAGAGTTATTCGGCTCTCTCATTGGACAAGGGTCACGTCATTCCACTAGAACCCCCCAAAATAGGTCCTTTGAAAGTTAGATGGAGCTTGAGGCGATGTAATATGTGAAGGGTCGGTTCGTCTACAATAGAAGTGTTTTTTCCCCCTTTTTTCTGTAAATACGGTTTGTAAATTGTTGCTGTTTTTACATTTGCCGGGGTGTGGCTAAACAGAACAACTACCTGGGCCGTTGACTTCTGGACACTGACGATGTAATAGTTTTAAAGTACAATTTTAATGCATGTATACTCGGATGTCAATATATATATTATGTCTGTTCATTTCTGTACGTATTAACTGATGATTATTCTAACAAATGCACTTTGGGAGGCGAACAAGCACAAATGCTTTAGACAGGGAATCTCACAAGCCATAGCCAAATGTACGTGGCGTCGATTGTATTGTCTTTGGAAAATATCAGAGAGCGGCATGGCGATGTAATAGTTAGCACCTCACACCCCTGGGACCGAGGTTTTGGTGTCTCCGTTTCGTCGTGGGGTGTGCTCCGGTTTTCTCTCAGTTCGAAAACGTGTTGAGGTGAATTGGAGTTGCTAAATTGTCCGTGTGTGTGAATAGTGTCTGTACCCGTCTCAGGTTATTTCAAGCGGATATAGTAAATGGATGGAAAATATCAAACAGGAATTCTATTGTTTTTTGTTTTTGTTTAAATCAGTTTTCATGAATTAATAAAAAGAAAACTCTGTCGTACCACTATTTAACGGGTCATTCGGGTATAGTTTTGTTTCTGTTTTTGGCAGTTTTACTAACAATAACTGTTAAAAGATTGGAGATTTATGAGCTAGTCAGCCGTCTGGCTTTCTGAAGCTTGCCGGCATTGTCTAGTCGTTGCTGCCGCCTACTGTTCCGAAAAGAAATTTACACGCTTGGAGGGCGATTCCTTTGAAACCAGCACGTGTTAGGACAAAGAACGCATACAGCTTCAAAAAGGGTAAAGATGACATAAGAAACGGATATGGTCTGGTTTAAGACCTTGTGCCTCCTGGGCCAATTGTAATAAGTAAAAGACCCCAGACTCGAGGTCATTTTTGAGCTACCTCCACTGTGTCTTGGCTGTGCACCAGGGCTTTCATTCTGTGGCACTTGAATAGAGCTACTCCATTGGTTGTCTATCAGGTGGTATCTCCTAAGATTTTTGAGTTACTGCTTTTGACTCCTCTCATATCTGAAGGAACACGGCTCTATTTCAAGGTCATAAACCCAAGTTTCAGCCTTTTGTAATCGCAGCTTTGATGTTTCAATCATTACTCACATGTACCTTTTAGTCTAATTTAAGGTTAAAAAGGACTCCCAGGAACATTTTTGTACATTTGGGAGTATAATTACGATTTTACCTTGGGGTACAAAAATACACGGCTATATCTTTTTTTCTGACAGTGCTTATGAAGAAGATCCCAAGTTACTTGATGTCCTTCCCTAAGGGAGGACTGTAACACAAAATTTAAGTGGGCCTGGATGCTTTTCTTTGTAAGAAAATGCTTCTGTCTTGCAACCCTACCCCATAGTCCAGATTTATGGAGAATATGGGAGATTGTTGTCACATGTAGTGCGCAACCAGTACAGCCAGAAATTCCTGCAGCTCCTTCAGTGTTGCTGTATGCCTCTTGATAGCCTCCCTGACCAGCTTTTGTCTCATCTTTTCATCAATTTTAGATAGATATGCAGTTCTCACTTATGTCCCATATTTTCTCAATTTCTTGATTACTGTCTTCAGTGTGTTCCATGGTACTTCTAATTCCATGGATTTTCTTTTTTTGTATACTTATCCTGACAGATAGCTTTCAACAATGTGTCCTTTTGATGCTTTCTAACTCTCTGCAAACCGTAGACTTTGCAATAGGATGCAACTGAGTAAATGTCAGGAAAATCCCACTAGGACAGCTGAACTTTGGGCTAATCAGAGTCACTTTAATTGATGACAAGTGTACCCAAAAGGACTGAATGCTGTACTTAAATCAAAAGGTGCTTCAACAAATGTATTATGTAACCAGCTTATTATACTTTTAAAATTTATTTTATATTTTCAATTAACAGATGTGTTTGTTGTTCAATTGATATGTACAGCTTATAAGTTACATTAAAGGTAAGAAAACTTTTGAAATGTTTTATCCTGGTCTTTTTTTTTTTTACATCACAAAACCTGGCATTTTAACAGGGGTTTGTACACTTTTCATATGCACTGTATAACCCCCAAACTAGATGCAAACTGAAAACTTTATGTATGAATTACTCTAACCCTGTACTGGAGAAGTGGTTATGGAAGATGGAGGGATGGATGGATGGATACTAAAGTTAAAACGATTTATTTACATGAACCCTCCATCTAGAACTAATATTAAAGATCTGTCTCTTGCTCTTATTCCGGATGAGATGTACAAGAAATAATTCAATATGGTGCTTTCAGATGCTTTTCCTGCATGCATTGCGGTCAATGAGTCATATATATTGCATCATTGCAGTCTATTAAAGCATGTATAGCTACCATAAAACAACTGCAAGCACTAATGGTTCACATACATGATGCTGGCTGTCTTGCTGTGATACTTAGACCTTACAAACACATTGCTGTCCATTTAAAAGTTGCTCACACTACTGTTTTCCTGGGCATCATTTTGCTGATCTACTTTAGCTTTTACGGCTAATGACACTGCAAGACTTGTCATGTATGGTAATAAACTCACAGACGTTTAAGCTTTTAATTCCTTTTAGAGGCAACTTCTACAATTTCTGCTCTCAAGGTGAGTAGTACCTTCCAATTTGACATGAAAATATTAATACTGATACCACATCGACTCATACAAAATGTCTTAAGTTACGTAAATAAATTCCTGAGATGGACATTTATTTTTTTAAATGTAATTTAACCACTTATTTTAAATGTGTAAAATTAATCACACTTACCATTTAGGCCTTTAAACCCTAGAATATATTGCGGCTTTGACACCTCATTACAATTTTACTAACTGTATTTTCTGTTCCAGTTTAATGTCTTTGCATGACGCGTCTCTCAGACACACGTGATCACTTCGTCATTCTTAGTTTTACTTTCGGGTACGAAATGACGACATCGGATGAAATTCAATTTCAGAATCACACAACTGGTACGCAATCCAGTAGTCTTTTTCATATTTACATTACCTGCTACATTACTTCAGCAGCTGCGATTCTTTTCTCAAAAGTAAACAAATTAGGGGACCAGTCTCAAACTACTTAAGAAAGCGCCAGCATAGTTACAGCTAGGCAACACCGCTCAACATCTGGTGAGTCATAAAGTTTTATATTCAAGAAATGGTTTCATACTTTACATGTTACTGTGACGGTTATAAGCTACACCATGTACTCAATAGCTAAGCGAGCTAAAACTATTTATCTTAACTTTTTTTCTAGAAAAGTAACGGAACATGAAAATACGTTCTCGAGGTGCACGTGGTTTTCCAGTGATTAACAAATGTGCAGTGTGTCTGCTGAAGCATCCTCTACACGAGGGTTGTTCATTCCTGCTCCTGAAGATCGACCACCCTGCATATCATGAATAGAAATGAAAAGTCCCGCTTTACACAAACACTAACTTCTGCTTAAGTAAAATACTTCATGTGAAGAAATGGATGTAAGGTTTCAGTGTGTTCCTTTACATTATTCTAGGTGTAAAAAACAGCACAAAGTGGGCCTGTAAACTTACAAATAAATCAATATTGCGTGTTTTATATTGAACGAGCAATATAACTGTAGTGTCATTCATCATTTTATTCAGCATTGGTCAAATACGTATATCGAGCAGTACTGAAATATGAACGAACCTTTTTGATACATAGAAAGCATTTCAGGTACCTTTGTGTAATGTCTTGTTACAATATTAAGAAAACGCAACACTGTTACTTCGTTGCTTCTCTGTAGCTGTTTATTTACTTCCTGTTCCGGATAGTGGATATCACGTGTGTTTCCTCAGGCACTTTCAGTTTCCCCCACGGTCCAAAAACGTGCCCAGTTTCATTGTATCAGTGCCTACATTTCCTTCGTGTCTGTATGTTTTTGATGAAGGCAGGGAGGCATAGAATCAGAGGGAGTGGAACCAGTGGGATGTGCCCCCCTGCCCATATCTCATCTCAAACTCTCTCTTCCATCATTGCCTATCCTGGCCTGACAAATACATGTTAAGTGACAATTGTTACCATGTATTATGTAGGCTTGGGCTGTAGTACGGTATGCCGTGGTCTCCATGATTTTGAAATTGGTCAGGGGTGAGTGGTGTATTGTGGGACTTTAACTATAAAATTGCAAGTAAATATTCCCGTACTATTGTACAATGCAATAATACTGCAGCCAAGGGTGGACCGCCGCGCTCTTTTTGCCTGAAGGATTGAAAGTGTCCCCACATTTGAGGTTCTTAGTGCTAGGGGTGGTATTAGCACAGATGCCCCAACTTGATACGACTCCAATTCGCAGGTTAACGATTCAATTAAATTTTTATTCTGATGCAATATTGCAATATGAGTTCATTAGGAATGAGATATGAAATAATGTATAGCAACTTTCCAAATTTGGAAGATGTTTAATAAGCTCAAAATGGATCACAGATTTACAAAGGCAGAGTCACTGGAAACTAATTGTGAAAACCACTGAAGAAAAGACTGAAGGCTTGTATACCAAAATCCTTTTATTTTTAGAACATAGGGGATTGTTAAAAACACAACCAACCTTTCTCTTTAAAAACACAGAAATGACTACAAAAGAAATGTGAAAATAACAATGGGCAAGTTCAAAACTGATATTCCATGTTTCAGAAGATTTTAACTTAAAGATGTGCCAAAATATAAATTGGGTCATTCCATGTCAAATCATCACACTTTCGGACCTCGTTGTTACAGATTATAACAAAATTTGGCATGATGATTTGTACACATGAGTAACTCATGAAACTGAAATTGGGCGGATCAATATTGAGATTTAAGCAAACAAAGTTTTAACTTCTTTTTGGGGGTGAATTTTACTGGCTATATTTACCTTAATGTAAGGTGCACAGAAATTGTCCTTATATTGTTTTAAAGTGATTGTCTAGCTCTATAGATTGAACAAATATGCTATCATTACCATTTGAATAATTACTCTGTAATAACTGATTAAAATATTAAAAATTCAACAGCAAAAAAACAATTTTTTTTGTAAAGCTAGATCATAATGTCATGAACATCTCCAGAAAATTTGGTCTTTGGTTTTTAAGGTGTTGCTGAGATATCTTGACTTAAAGGTAGTGTCACATGGTTACATATCACTAATGGACCTTTTTAATGGCAGCCAAACTGACATGAAATAGTATAACAAGCACAGGTGTAAGTAATAACATTGATTAAGGTTACAAATATGCAATAATGAAATTTAATGGAAGCTTCAATAATGTCAACACAGACACTTGTACATGCCATACTATTGAAAAGGCTAGTAAATATGCCTAATAAATGCCCTGCATTCATCAGAGGTGAGTGAGGTATGCAAATCGGTCCAGGGTAAGTGCACACTTAGGGAATCACTCAACTTTGCAAGCATCAAAGGTTATATCATGACTGTATATGACATATGACAATAACTGGTGGCTTGGACGTGTTGAAGAAACTATGGATGTTTGAGGTCACTGTTGTGCTGAAAGGTGTAAGTGCAAGATTTCAGCTCTTGTCATTATGTGTATATGTATGAGAATGGACTTTTTTGCGTGTATCTGTTTCTTCATGGTTGTGTTCCAAGCCACTTTCCAACAGTATTGTGCTCTGTTGCTTGTTGTTAGGATGTCATTCCTCTTAGATACATTGTTTTTCCTAGGTGTGATGAGATGAGGCCTCGTCAGAGAGGAGGGCACTTGGGCCTGTTCCTGCTGGGTTACCAGCTGCTGCAGATGGGCCTTGATAACATCCCGCCTGTCACACTGGCTGTTCTCGCATTGAACGTTTACCTCTTCTTGGCCCCCCTGGCATCACCCATTCAAGCGTGTGTCAGTGTGCAGCAGGCCTACTGGAACAGGGACTGGCGGCGTCTGCTTCTCGCTCCCCTGCACCATGCGGATGACTGGCACCTCTACTTCAACATGGTGTCACTTCTCTGGAAGGGCTCGCGCCTGGAGCGCAGGCTGGGTGGGGCCTGGTTTTCTTACCTGTTAATTGTGGTCACCTTGACCACAGGAGTGGTGTACCTGCTTCTGGCCATGGGCCTCTCTGAGCTAACCCAAGACCCTTCCTACAGCTTGCAGTGTGCGATTGGATTTTCAGGTAGTGTATTTGCCTGTAACTTTTGGTTCAGGAAACAGTAGAAAACAGTTTTATAATTAAGCTATAATTAAGAATTGATATATTATGGGCTGATTTATTGTAGTGTATACCTGGGTTGTAATACTTTGTTTGACTCATACTTGAGACATCTGTGGCTCAGACTTACACTGGATCTGATCATTTCATGAGTTATACTTGGTTTTGGACTCGGTTTTTTGTAACATTATGATTTGTAATCTTTAGAGGACACCAAAAGTCCATGCATCGTGCATTAACAGCTCCTTTTAAAACGTGAGAATCTATTGGCCTTCTAAATGTAACTACTGATGCTTATTAGGAGTGGGGGGATCAATTCAGTTACAAATCATGGCGATTTTTAGATCACCGCTAGAATAAAACCCACCCATCAATCCATGTTCTGTACCCACTTGTCCTGTGTATGGTTGCGGGGGGAGTGGAGCCTATCCCAAAAGCCACGGGTGTGAGGCAGGGATGTGTGTGTGTGTCCTGTTGTGGGTTGAGAAAAAAGGCAATCTGACCAATCAGAGCCCTTAGCTCATTAGGAGTGTAGCTTAAAGTTCTAACAGTGTTTTAGATAGGATGAATAGAGTTATCCAGTATGAGAAATATAACATGTTTTTTGGAATATTTAAATATGCAAATCCATTCTCGTAGATGTCAAAAAGAAAATTATGAATGGTGAACATTAGCATAATAGGACTCCTTTAAGCACAGCTGTAAAGCAAACAAGTTTGCTCATTTGCACAGTAAACATGAATATGAAAAGTTAAATCAAAAATAGAACTACATCATAACACTAATAATGAACTGAGTCCTGTGTTCTTTAGTATGCAGTACAGACTGTCCCCAACCTATGACTGGGTTCTATTTAGAAATGCACCGATTGCAATTTTCTTGAATGTTTTTGATTATTAATTTTCTTTTCAAGTGTGAATATCGAATATTTGCCAGTTCCGATTTTCTTTCTAAGAACTGTAATTGACAGCATATACAAATATAAATCAACTTTTCTTCAATGCAGAATTAAAGCTTTATAATAAAAAATGTTCACAAACTTCACAATTTCCTCCACACTGCACTAAGTTGCAGGATCTTCCCTCATTTAGACAAGTCACAAAATAAAGTGCTGTGTGACTGTATATCTATGCTTGTATATCTAGCTCGGACTGGGATTAGACCTCTCGTGACTTGTCACTTTATGTGGACTTGGGATAGGATGACTTGACTACAGTCATGGTATATGCCACTAACTTAATATCTGTCTCTTAGCAAACATACTGTTGAAACAATGTCTTCAATATTTATGAATAGCTGTGTTCTGTTGAATTTTTATGTATTGAACAGTAAAACAATAATATAATGTGATACAGTGTAGACATACATTGGGTACTGAAAGGCAGCTCAAATACAAATTAAGGACAGTTCTTCACCCCCCTTTATACCCTCCCCAACAAGGTGCTGTGTGTACAGATTGAATTTACATATAAAGAGTGACCCCCTGGACTTTGAGGAGCCTGGGGCAGGGATGGGGCAGGACAGGATGCAGACTTTCTGATCATTGTAATTCAGTCATCTTCCTTATCACCCTAATGATGACGACTGGAACCCCATTCTCTCCCTGGCTTCCCCCATGATCATAGCATGCTAACACTGTCTGTATCCAAATGATCAACCAAGAACCTTGGGGCATCTTTACTACTTTTCCTTACAATATTGAATTCTAATGCAGTTTAAAGGGTTGTAATATCATTTAAGTTTTTTCAGTATTTCAGCAATATATTAATAATTCACAGTAACATAACTTATTTTTGCATTGTTTTTTAGGGGTGCTGTTTGCCTTGAAAGTGATTAATAACTATTACAATCCGGGAGGTGTCACCAACTTGATGGGCATACCTGTATCCAATCAGATAGCTTGTTGGGTTGAACTTGTTCTCATCCATCTTCTTTCACCAGGGTGAGTTGGAGTGTGTTGGGGGGGGGGGGGGGAATCCAATTTCAAGAAGCCTTTTATTTCCACTGGCTTAACTCTAACTCAACTCAGCATTAAGCTCTTGTCATGTTGGCACGTGTGTGATGTTTACATGTACTTCCCAGGTATGTGAAGGCTTCCTCTCACAGTTTGGCAGCTCAGTTACGTGAAATAGTGTCTCTAAATTGTCCTTAGGGTGTGAATCATGAGAGGCCCTGGCCAACACACTTAGCTCATTTTCTGCAGGAGTTTATTATAGACAAGTGGAAGCATACCTTACTTAGATGAGTGTTGCGCTTTTGCAAAGGCAAGCTTGCATGCTTCTTTGTGTTTATGGACTCACTGATAACATTATTCTCTTGCAGTACATCTTTTATTGGTCACTTGGCAGGGATCCTGGTAGGACTTCTTTATGTAAAAGGTCCTCTGAAGGTGACAATGCAGACATTTGCAGGTATGTCACTTTTTTTAACTCTTAAATGCCTTCAGTACATATGTATATTATTTTTGCATTAGGGATGGCATGGTGGTGCAGTGGGAAGCCCTGTTGTCTCATACGAGTCTCCGCCATGGCTCCATGTGTGTGGAGTTTGCATGTTCTCCCTCTGATGTTGTAGTGGCTTCCTCCTGTTTCCCCCTCAGTTCAAAAATATACTGAAGTTGATTGGAGTGTCCAAATTGCCCTTAGGTGTGCATGGGTGAGTGAGTCTGATCGTGCCCTGCAGTGGGTTGTTGCACCATCGTGGGTTGTTTCCTGCCTACACCTGTAGGTTCTGGGATTGGATGTGGATCCCCTGAATAGCATCAGCAGTTACAGAAAATGGATGGATGGATTTATGGGTGTTTGCATCACATTTGCCATGTCTCTGGTTTGTTATTGTTGTAATATTGTTTTTTTCTGTGACATGCATATGCCTAAATTTTGTATATTTAACATATACAGTACTATGTAAAAGTCTTAGGCAGTTAAAGAAGATTGTTTAAATGATGTTCATGTAGGTGTAAAACCTCTCCTAAAGTCACCCCAGTATTTGCAGCAATAATCCAATTCACCAGTATATTTAGTAACATGACCACTAGTATACTTTGTTTAAATAACTCAGTTTATTAATTGAGCTGGTGATGAAATTTGGCAATTACACAGAATGGTTGGGGTGCCCCTGAGGACCGTTTTCGATTAGTGTTCTTCTCACCATCCAACAAGATATCAGTAACCTTTTGGCGAGCAGAAGAAATTCTTGTTAGTTTACATTGTTTCTATTCATTTGCAAATGTCTTAATGTTTTTTGAGCAAATATATACTTTCTATCGAGATAGCTTTAAACGTTTTGTTTTGCACAGCATTTTATATGAAAAGCTTAAGTCATATGAGATGTTACTACTGTTGTTTAGTACCATAGTATGCTATGTTTAAGTTGACAGCTCTGGCTTTGGTGAATGCAGTGCCCTTTTGAACCTTGCTTCAAAGTGATGAAGCATTTGTGCTAAAGCCAAAGGGTTTATATAAGTCTTCACAGGCATTAATGTTTCATGTTATATTTCGTAGGGTTTTTGACATCAGATCAATTTAATGCAGGAAGGCAGTACTACAGTTATTCAGGTATGTATGCTGTGCAGCTGGTGGTTTGGTAAGATGTAATTATCTCTCACCATCCTGTTCTGTTTTTATCTTATCATTTGACCCTTATGCAGTTCAAATGTACATTTTCAGCATGTTTCACATTTAAATATGCATAAATAAATGTCTGTACTTAGGACACAGTGGCCAAAGTGCATGGCCCCAGCCAAACCCAGAGCTCCATGCCTACACAGGGGGTCTTTCTGAAGAGGAGCAGTATGAGGAGGCTATCAGGGCCAGTCTGAATGAGAGAGGTGAGCGGTTCGGCATTCGCTCACATTGTAAAGTGCTTATTATACTGTTCTTTCCCAATTATTTACTTTTCTTCTTTCTGAAAATCAGAACTGCTGATTGTGCCAATAAAGTTCTTTCCTTTGTGGGTGCCTTAATTACTATCTGACTATGCGGAATTAAAATGCTGTATGGTCATTTGACTGTTATTTGCAGGGGTTGCTCCACGCGACAGAATGATGTATGGATTTGTGAATGCAGAGGAACTCCGACAGCGGCGGCTACAGAGATTTGATCAGTGATCACTTTGTTACCTGAGCGGATGGAACTGCTAAACCTATGAGGCTAAATCTTCTCAAATTCCATCAAAGATTTACTGATATGTAGTATTATTATATTATAGGCAACTAATGTCAGCTATATAAAATGGCACTGTTTTAAGAATTACATTGTAAAGTATATGAAAGAATCTCTGTGTGGTTTAAATAAAGGGGATTTTTATTTATCAATCTATGTGATGGAAGATCTAAGATATTTTTGCACTTTGATAAAAAAATAAATAAAATGTTACTAGTCACTGAAGATTTGACAAGACTGATTACTTTTAATACAGTTCATTGAGTGCTCTGTGGTGAGTTTTTCCTTATTGGAAATAACTATGTTGTGCAAGATAATGCCATATAATATAAAATTCTATTTTGAGTCACTGATGTCTGGTTGTTTGTGAAAGATTCAGAAGTTACTTCCTGTTTAGAAATAAAATCCATCTATTTAGTGCCAACAGCATCTGCATAAATACATGCAAAATATTTTAGGGTATTTGGTCTCAGGAACTTCAGTGTAGGAGCAACTGATATTCTAAAAGGACTCGGTCAGCATTCTTATATATTTCGTATCCCCTTCAGCCTATTAAACTTATGGTGCCCTGTGCGTCTTCAGGTCAAATCGTATAATTGCCCCTGTGTGATACTTGAATTTGTTTTTATTATCTTCTAGAACCAGAGTGCAACACTGATGTTAAAGCATAAAGCAATACTTATGTGAGTGGATAGCAGAGTTATTAGTGGCATGATCGCTCAGCAGCTAGCAAATCTGTTTCTAAATTACCCATAGTGTATAGCTGCCCTACCATAGACTGGCATCCCCACTCAAGTGTATTCCCATTCCCTGTGCTGCCAAGAATAGTCCCAGGGCAGGCGGGTGGGTGGAATTATGTTTATATTATATTAAAGGGACCAAATGTCTGGTTTTAACAGAAAAGAGTGGATTTTCATGAATTAACGTAAAGAGAATAATGACTTGCTCCTGACACAGAACAGATAAACTCAGTTCTTATTCTGGGTAGAACTGATATGACTTTCACCATTTCAATTATCACCAACATAAGTTATACCTAAATAAATATTTGTGTTACAGACATAAAGTGGTACAAATGCTCTACAACATACCACATATAGTTAAGCAATTAATACAAAATCAATAAAATATTTTGTTCAATATATTCAACTATAATGTTTTTTACTGTGGGTTCTATGGTGAACAGTAGTATAAGATAAATTGCAAACAATTGCTGACCATTGGCATCTCGCTTTAACTTACAGTGAGTATTGCTTGTTTATTCCAACATTTGGCTGGGCATAGTTTTGCAGTCATGTTACCCAACTTGTCTGCTTTTTTAATTCTACCCTTTGTAATATGGACACATTTCTTAGTTAGACTTTGAACTCTACATAAACTCTTTAATACAAATGTAAGAGTTTATTTTTATTTAGAGTTTAATGTAATCTATAAGAAATGTTCAAAGAACGCAATTGTATGGTGCCTGATAATCAGAAATAAGAGTACATTTTCTTGTCACTGGGGCTATACCCTTAAGGGTGTGCCAGTTGTACCCTAGCTGTAGGTAGATATACCTTTTAGTCTAATTTAAGGTACAGAAATGGACTCTGAAGAACACCCCCAAAATACAAACAACATTAATGTACCCTCAAATGGTATAAAGATGTTCCTCATAGTCAAAGGTACAAGTTCCTATTGCTTAGGGTACAGCCCCACCGACAAGCAAAGGTACAAATTGGTACTCCATTTTTTGACAGTTTAGTGTCAACGCACTATGAATTCTTAAAACATATTCTGTAAAATTCCAATATCTAGAGCAGTGGCATATTTTTGAATACTTGAAAAGTGCATGTTCTCAAAAAAAAAAACAATATTGATAAAATTTATGAATTAAAGTACTTTTTAGTTTATCACGTCCCTTAACTAACCAAGTGACTACCTTGGTAGTATGATGGTTCATCCCCCTCCTGATGACAGAAATGAGGGTGAGGTGTTGAGGTGTTTGAGACATATTCTGTACCTTGATGTTTTGCATGACTAATTGTTGTCTCTCTCTCTAGGGGAGCAGAATGCTGGGTTTCCTCTGGAGCAATTGGTTAATTTCTAAAATGAAACCTCATATTTTAAAGTTTTTGGCCCGTCACATTCGCACCTTCCATTTGCATCTGAATTAAATGGAAATGATTAAACCTATGACACTGATTGATCTGCTGGTACCCAAGACCCCCCAACCCGCCTATTATATCAGAGTTAAACTTTTGTACAACAGAAACTGGTCTGCACATATCAAAAGGTTGGGAACTATGCTTTTGAATAGTACATTAACAAAACTGCTAAGCCAACTTGATGTAATGCAATATCTTCATTTTCTGTGTGTCATTCTGGAAAAAACGTCTGTTAAATAAATTGACATAAATGTAAATTTTGGGTACCTTCATATAGCAATTTTATGCCAATTAAAACGTTATTTTACTAGAATCTGTTTTTTGAATTTCTTCTGTGGAATATTTTGTGTACTGCAACTGTGTTCTATGTGAGCATTCAAACGAGTTATCTGAAATATCTCCGAGTGTCTTAAATGTATTTTCCCAGATAATCTAATAAGCTGTTTGTGCATTTTCAGTGCATTTCTGCTAGCAAATGCAGTGTGTAGGGCTCAGGTGATGGAAGTGTCACTGTTTCATGCAGACGCTGCACCGGCCAGCATGCTGGCGCTGCTGCATCTCATCCTTGAGTGTCTCCAGTGACTTGTCGAGTCCTGATTGTGCCGGTCCATCCCCACGGGTCAACCAAAAGCTAAAGCCCGTGGTGAAGTAGCTGCAGGTGCCTCGTTCCCCTTGGCACTCAATTACTGGCTGGGTACGGAAATCCTTCAAACAGCTTCCTGCCGACATCAGAGCCTGCCCAGCACCAACGTCGCCTCCACTTGTGTGCTGAAATGCATATCAAATCACCTTCAGCAAGATATACTCTCCTAAAAATTAGTCTGATCATGCAGGAACTGGTATATTTAGGAAATTACAACATTATACCATTAATTTAAAAATGCATTAACCCCATGAATGCAAAATAGAAACCTTTACCATACTTACCATGAGGAAGGAGTATCCTCTCCACAGTGTCTGCCAGCCAGAGGGACAAAGTGGTCTAGATGCATCCTGGCTGTGTATAGCAAAGATGGGTGACGGTGTCTCACATACGACACAGCGGCTGATGTGCTGCTGGATCTGTGCCCCAGATGTGGGTGCCATTGGCATCGGTGCTGTGGTGGAAAGCCAGTAGGACTTGTCGTTGCGCTCAGCATAGCTACAAGTGCCCATATTGCAGAAGGAGAATGGCATGGTGCTAAAGACTCTCAAACACGACCCAGTCTGACCTAGGAATGATGACTATAGTTAGCCCCGTCTTAGATGCATAGCCATGTTAACAAGCCATCACATCACTAGTGAGAATGACCTCATTTTTATGGAGTATACATGTTCACATTGATAAACATACCCAGGTCCATTGTGTGTACTTTCCCCTGGAGTTGCAGAGAGGATAGACTATAACCACTCCATAATATTTTCATATTCTGTGGGCATGCTGGGATGTCCTCTGATTGGCTATGCAGCACCAACAGGAACCCAGCGCTAACCGTCTTAGATAGGCCTGGATATCCAGGATCACCCTCCTGACCAATGGCACCTGAATTCAGCAAAAAAACAAAACAAAAATCTACAAATCTCATCTGCTATCCATAATCCTCAATGGTCACAGGCACAGGACAATGCCACTGCTGTCCCTGGCTTCAGGCTGACCTTGCACTCCTGGCACTCCATTTTCTCCACTTTTTCCATGATCTCCCAGGGTTCCAACTCGTCCAAAAGGTCCTTGCAGTCCTGGTTGGCCATGCAAACCTCTCTGACCCTTTAAACCTGCCAGAACACATCAACTAATATACCTGCATGTACATAAATCACCTTGATGTGGGTGTGACCCCCCATTAGACACATCCTCTCACCCCCTACATGACACCTCAACCAGTTACCAAAGCTCCTTCAGCAGCAGATTTATACCACCAAGGTGCACCACTGAGAGCCACAGGAGATCCGTCCTACCTGTGGCCATTAAACTCTACAGCTCTGTTACTTCTCTTATGAGGAGACTGGATGCAATACGCTCTCGCTGCTTTTCCCATCACTCTCAGATTCTATTCTTAATACTGTTTATTTAACAGGTGCTCACCCTTTGGTCCTTTGTATCCTACCTCCCCAGGATCACCAGGAGAACCAGGCTGCCCAGGTAGGCCAGGGGGCCCTGGCTGTCCAGGGATGATATGACATGTTTTAGTAGATCTGTTGTCACATACTCCTCGGGGACCTACAAAGGAGAAAAGTTGAGGGCTCATTATAAAACTCTAACATGCACAACAATATAGTTTGGTAATTTAATTTAAAATAATTAATTAAAAATAAATAATAAGGGCAATGTAATTATAACACACTGTTATAATTACAGTGCAGTGTTGCAGCGTGGATGAAATCCCCAAACTGAAGTATTATGACATCGTGAACTACCTAGTTCACACCATGTCTCGATAGAGAAGAAGTTTAAAGCTTATAAATTTTAGACCAGGGGTCTCCAACTCCGGTCCTGGAGAGCTACCATCCAGTAGGTTTTCTATCCTACCTGGCTTCTGATGAGCCACACTTGTTCTCAGGTAAATACCAGGAACAGGCGTAGCTCATCAGAAGCCAAGTAGGATAGAAAACCAGGACTCCAGCACCCAATCAAAGCCTCCATTGACTCCATTAAGATCACGGCATCGTCGGCAAAGTCACAATCAATAAATCTTTCCTCACCAACGGACGCCCCACAGTCGCTGGACCCCATGAATCTGCCCAACACCCAGTCCACACAAGCATTGAACAGAGTAGAAGCAAGTACACCCCTCTGGTGAACCCCAGAATCAACTGGGAAGAATTCTCCCTCCACACTGCACAGCACTCAGAATAGCAGTGTCCAGGCCGGCCATGACATCTGGTAACTTCAGGGGGGGATCCTGAGAATTCTCAGAATGTCCCACAGGGCAACATGACCAGCTGAGTCGAACACTTTACGTAAATAAATAAAGGCTGCAAAGAACCTCTGCCGATATTCACGCTTGCGCTCGATGAGAATCCTCCATTCAAGGATACAGTCCATGCAAGACTTCCTAGGCATAAAACCAGACTGATCTGGTCGTTGACAGTCAAGCAAGTGATCATGGATCCTGCTAAGGATGACCCTCGGAAGGACCTTACCCAGCAAAAAAAGCAGCGTTATCCCCCTGTAGTTGCCGCTATCCAGGCTATCATCCTTCCCTTTCCACATAGGGACTACAAGTCCCATTTTCCAGTGAGTTGGGATGATGCCTGACTCCCAAATGGAAGCAAAGATTGCCTGCAATGCCAGGAGAACAGACTTACCATCAGCCTGGAGAAGTTCACCCAGGATACCACAGATCTCTGCAGTCTTCCCTGCCCACCAGCTTATTCATCACCCATGCAATCTCAGTGAGATTGGGTAGTTCACAGCTGATCGGAACTTCGAGAACCTTGGACCCAGAGATGTCCAACATCCTAGCTGGAGGGTCAGCTTTAAACAACTGCTCAAAGTTGCCAGCCCAGTAGTCACAACTGCAGTGTCATTCATAAGGACAATCCCATCGCTTTCCCTGACTGCAAGTCTTCGAGGAACAGATTCAGATATCTGTAATGCTTAGATTCCTCTGTAAGCAGGACGTGGGTCACTATTCCACAGATGGGGTGTCACCTGCTCACAAAGTAATCTAACAAACACCTCCTTATCTGCCTTCATAGCTGTCTTTCTCAGCTCGCAGTACAGACTGGAGTTGACACCAAGCCGTACCTTGCGACTCCTCTCGATAATATCGACATGGAACACCTCCTTTTGAGAACACTGGCAACAACAACACAGCCCACAGCAACCTTCAGGGTCTTATCACAGAAGGTCTCCCACATCACATTAGAGTCAGCAGTTGCACCCAAGTCTGCAAGTTCCTCAGACAAACTGCATGCAAACTCATCATAAACAATCGAATCTTGGAGTCTGGCTACGTCCAGCCTCATTCTCCTAGTAGGTGGTAGCCTACTGGATCTAGGCTGAATCTTCAGAGAGGCACCAAGTCTGTGGTCAGAATTCACAAACTGGGCATTTCTGTAGACCCTGCAGTTCTGCAGGAGCTTCCAGCTTCGGCCCACGAGGATGTGATCTATCTCCTTTGCCGCACCACCAGTACTGCAGTACCAAGTCCAATGAAGTAGCTTAGGGCATTGGAACCAGGATCCAGCGACCCGCAGCCCCTGACCCTTCGCAAAGTTAAGGAACATGGAACCACTTTCACTCCATTCTCCAGATCCACGGAGACCGATACAATCCTCATTGCTAGCCCTGTCAGTGCCAGTGAATAAATTTGTCTGCGGCTCATTCTGCTAAAAAAATCATTAGAAAATGTATTGTGAACTTGTATTAAATTGTTAGTTGAGGGTATCATTACATCCCTAATAAGAACACAAGCTTGTACACATAAATAATATACAAACATATTTATTCAGTGGGCTGCTAATTCTCCCATCTGACCACCAAAATCAACTTATTGCATATTTCTTGGTCTGATGGAAATCTATGAATTGTTAAACCAGGTTTATTACCTTTCCAACACCTCAGGCATATTTAATAGAAATCTACTCAAAAATGCATTGCTGCTACTTCTTCTGCATTGTAAGGCATTGCTTTTGGAAAGACCGTAAGTTTGTTTGAGCAACAACAAAAAAACAGACCAAACCATTCTTTGCACTCTCGGGAGAGAAAGTACAAAAAAAATTCAACTAGTGTCAAGGAAAATTAGGAAGACAAAAAATAACATGCTGATTCAAAAATACAATATAAAGTTTTGACAAATATGTATTTTTGACAAATAAGGCCAGCACATTATTTAAAGGTTAAAAATCCCTCTTGAGCACCCCATTGACCCAGGGTATAATGTAGGTGGCCATAATGCTTCTATTTATTTATACTAATATCTGTTTTGCAATTTTGAAACTGGTTTTTGTTTATGTATTTTATATCCACACTGTTTTGTGGAATCACAGTGATAATGGATTATGCCATATACTTTAAAAAAACATACAAGTGTCAGATATTGCTGAAATACCATGTGACAATTGTGACTATATGTCATTTAATTTCATTGGGACTGGAGGATGTGTTGCAACTTCAGGGGGATCACACTCCTCAGCTTCCCTGCGAAGATATGTTCTTGGTACTGGAGAGGATGGTCCGTCCATTGGTTGAACCTCAGATTCAGGAGAAACAATGCAGATTCCATCCTGGGCACGCCTCTGAACCAACACTGCACCAGCTTTTCACCCTTACAGGGATACTGGAGGGTTCATGGGAGTGTGCCAGACCAGTCTACATGTGCTTTGTGGACTTGGAAAAAGCATACGATCGTATCCCTTGGGGGGTTTTGTGGGGGTTGCTTCAGGAGTATGGGGTACCGGGTATGTTGTTATGGGCCATCAGGTCCCTGTACCAATGGAGAGTAAACTTGGTTTGCATTTACAACTGTAGGTTGAGTCTTTCCTGGTGGGTGTGGCCTTGAGCAGACCAAGGACCTGCTGGAGGGATTATATCTCTTGACTGGCCTGGGAACACCTCAGCGTCCTCCCCGAGGAGCTGGTAGAGGTAGTTGGGGAGATGGAGTTCTGGGTATCTCTCCTGAAACTGCTACCCCTGCGACCCAAACCCCGGAAAAACGGCAGATGATGGATGGATAGATGGAAAATTGCCCCCTTTCGTGTCTATGGCAGCATCGCAGACTTGGCATTCTTTCAACCACCTTCAAGACGTGGCCACCTGGAAGGTTTCTCCAACAGTGCTAAAACAGTTTCCACAAGTTCTGGGCAGAAGTTGGTTAACTTGCCCTTGCTCTTCAATCCAACTCATCCAAATCCAGCTATAGGGGGTTTAGGTCAAGGGATTGAGGGGGGGGGGGGGGG
>JAODUD010000036.1:17434680-17452632 GCA_026784285.1 Stomatorhinus walkeri
GGTTTAGGTCAAGGGATTGAGGGTGGGGGGGTGGGGGGCGGTCATCTGTTACAGCACACCATCTTTTTCTTTGTTCACAAAATAATGCAGTACTTACATAACCTCAAGGTTTGCTTAGGGTTGTTATCTTATTGAAAAACAAATTATTTTTAGTAGGTGCCTCCAGACTTTTGCTTGGTACTGTATCTCTGTTACATGAACCTGTCTGGCCTCCCAGTGGTAAGAAGTCTTACAGCATGCTTTTAATGCACTGAAATTCAACCTTAATCACTTCAGCTTCCCACATCCAGGGGTGTCTGTGAGTATGCAGTTTGCATGTTCTCCCCATGCTGACCTAGGGAGCTGTACTGCCACCTCCTACCACCAGGCTGCAAGCATGCAGTTTACATCTACTCCCCATACTGGCCCTCAGTGTGTCCTTGCTTTTTGGCATGGGATGTAGGCTCACCGGAATCATGACATTCTCAATTTTCATTTCATGTATTGCTGTATAATATAGCTCATATGAATAATACCAATATGTTCTGCATCAAAAACTCCTTATTATATAAAAAGTATAAAGAATTTGATTCATTCATACATCATTTTTGGAACAGCTTGACGAGTAATAGGTTGTGGTGAGCCTGGAGCCTATCTTAGGATGCACATGGACACAAAGCAGAAGAACACCCTCAATGCGATGCCAGTTCAACTTGTTTTCATTCCATTTTTAATTAATGATGATTGTACACAATAAAATTACCCAAATTGCTCAGAATACCGCTTGTCTTTTGGCAGTAACTATATTAGGACCGTATTGGCTGTCTTTAAAACCCATCATCGGTTATTTTGGTTATTTTATATTATGAGAAACTGGTACATACCTGGATCACCACACACTCCTTTCTTGCCCTTGTGTCCATGGGGGCCACGTGTTCCAGGAGGTCCCATGGGTCCTGGCGGGCCTCTTAATCCTTGATAACCCTTTTTACCTGTCACATACAGCATACTTACTTAGAATAATGATCAGGCAAACTTCACATTTGATGCCAAAAAATGGCATAGGAAGTGTTGTGGTCCCCTTGGTGCCCTTAGCAAGAGAAGCAAAGTGAGTACTTCCAGCTGGGGGCTTCGGGAGGGAGATCACTGTGAGATATTACATAAGGGGCTCCCGTAGACACACTTTGATGCTTTTTAAACAGTAGTAAGATAACATGAAGTACAGGTATTTTTTTTTACCTTTTTGCCCTAGCAAACCAATTCCCCCATTGGGACCCTGGTGTCCAGGATGGCCAAGCAAGCCTTTGATGCCACAGGGTCCTGCTGGGCCTCTATCCCCCTGATCGCCCATAACTCGCACAGATGGACCAGGGAACCCTATATCTCCAGGCGGCCCTGAAATAAAAACACATCAGTTTTTCACACTCTGCATGAAACAATTGTTAACAGATTTCAAACAATATATCATTACATTCATTTAGCAGAGCAATATACAAATGAAATAAAGGATCAAGCAGTTGCTGGAGCACTAGGGGGTTAAGGGCCTTGCTCAAGGACCCACCAGTGCTCTGCTGTCCCCAAAATTTAAACATTGACCTTCTGATCACAGGTACAGCACCCTAACCTGTTGAGCCACACACAAGGATATAGATCTTGAAATGGACAGTAGAGACGTGTCCCTACTAATATTGTAGGAGTACCATGCGAATGTAGGGGGCAGGGGGTTCAAGGCTGATTTGGTGTCTACCTGTGATGAAACCAAACCTGTACTCTTGGCCACACACCACCCATATCCTTTCCATCTACTTCGTAACTTGGTCTGATTATGGATATTATTGCTTCCATTGCAAAGGCATTCTGGAAAGCAATTTTCCTTTAAATTTAAGCAGATCAGACATTCTACTAAACAAATTCAGTGAAGAAGTTTAGAGCAGTGGCTCCACAGTTATAGCTGAAGCCTTTCACCTCCAGGGCTGAGGCCTACATTCCTGCCTCGCTGTATATGTGAGTTTTGAATCTCCCTGTGATTGTACAGCTTTCTCAAAATCCAAAGATATGTGTTTAGATTAATTTTATGTAGTGTGTAAGTGTGATGTGTTTCCTGGGATATAGTCCAGGGTCACCACAACCCTGCACCATATACATTGTATGAATTAAATTAAAAATATTATAACATAAGTGAAGAATGTTATATCCCTAAGTAACCTATAAGACCAAACAGATCTTACCCCTTAACCCATCTAGTCCAGGTAAGCCAGGATCTCCCAAAGGACCTTGTAAGGAATCTTTGCAGTCTGCACCTGGAAGCCCAAAAGGGCCATGTTCTCCTGGAGACCCTGCAGAGATGAATGGTAGAGGTATACCCACAGGCTTAGTAATGATAATACTGAATTAGGGCATGACACCTAGTGGAATCTGTCTCCTGGAACCTTGGCATTTAGTGCTCAATGGCACTCCAGTCTGTCACAAATTTTTATATTCGTAAATACCTACGTTAAGTTTGACCTGGGATGGGCACTATTAGTTATCCATCCATCCATCCATCACCGCTTAATCCCAACTGGAGTCACGGGGGGATTGGAGCCTATCCCAGGAACCCTGGGCAGTCACCAACACACCACAGGGCACACACATTCACAGGGCCAATGTACTGTAGAGTCACCAATTAACCTACCACACACACTTTTGGACTGAGGGAGGAAACCTGAGCCCCTGGCAGAAACCCATGCAAACATGGGGAGAGCCTGCAAAATCCACACAGAAAGGTCCTACGCCTGAACCCAGGACCTTCTTACTGTGAGGCAGTAGCACTACTCACTGTGCTACCATACCATATCACCCCATCTGTTAGCTATTCTAAATTGAATTTATAATTGAATATTGTTGATAGAAAAAGAATGTAGCACTTTAGTTTTGATATAATTATGCCATGTAGTACATTCTTATTATCATTATGACAGTTAGCATAATAACAATAATGATAATAATAATAATAATAATAATAATAATAGATAATAATAGATTTTATTTGGGGCGACGCAGAAATAAGCCCTATCTCCAGTGGTACGGGAGCGAGTCCTAGGAACCAGGAGGAGGTGTGAATTTATGGAACGGAGAGTGCATGAGTGACATTGGGGAATAAGGGGTTCCTTTAAGTATGCAGGCGCATATCCATACAAACATAGGAAAATAAGCAGAGAGATTTTGTAGGTGATCCGGGCAGAAACAGGGAGCCAGTGAAGTGAACGGAGCACAGGAGAGATGTGCTCATGTTTCGCACTCTCATCAGGACCCTGGCAGCACAGTTCTGAACATACTGAAGTTTCTGTATGGTTTTGCCAGGAATCCCGATGAGAAGCGCATTGCAGTAATCTAATCATGATATCACATGGTTATTTCGCTCCTATAAGCTCTGTCTCAAAAAATACACATTACATTAATGGGTGCTTTGTGCTCTAAGTAATGGTCGTGTGTCACCCACATGACAATAGGTCAGTATCCCGGAAACCTAACTTGTTCCCACACTTTAAGAAAGATATGGCCACCACTTAATTATCTCATGGCCAATATACAGTAAAACTTCACATTGCGAGCATAATTCATTCGGGAAGCATGCTCGTAATCCAATCCACTTGTAATGGATTTACTGATACATGCTTGTCTAATGCATTTGTCGATAATGCCTTTAGGAAGTTAACATGTGTTTTTTCACCATTATAATATCAATTTAACACATAAACATAATTAATTTCTTTATAAAATTATAATTACATCCACTCTCGAAGTTGTCCATGTGTTTCCAGGCATTCGGAAATCTCGTGGCCACGTGTTATTAATTCGTGACTTATCTCGTGGCCACGCGTTATATCAACCCTTGGAAATTGTTATGCCAGAATAGTATATGATGTGATTTTGTTTCTTCCCTTTATACATGTTGAATTTTGAGTTTCATATGTGGGGGGAGGTTTTAAAAGGAAAGATAAATAGGTGATAAAGATAATGGATAGAGAATTTAAATAAGGACTTATGTGATTATAAATAGATACAAAAAAATTATTTAAAAAAATAGCAAAACTGAACTAGGATATAACTAGATTTAGACTTAGGATTAACTAGGAATAACTCAAAACAAACAATATTTAAATCCATATTGTCATGACCTGCTCATCCGATCCTCCTGTGTGCCGTGACCAAAATTTGGGTTGCGACCCATGGGTTGAGAATCACTGAACTACATTTTATATATATATATATATATATACACACACACACACACAAAACACCTTGTTTAAATTAACTTATTAACTCTCCATGCTAAATAAACACAAAATGTACAAAATGCCACTGTTCAAAATTGTTTATCAGTGTGCAGATACCTGAGGATCCCATTTGCCCTGTTAAGCCTTTTACCCCTTGTCTGGAGTGCCCAATAAGGCCTGCTGCTCCCCTGGGACCTTTATCGCCTGGAACACCTCGGTGTCCTAAGGGCCCTGTCTGTCCAGAACCTGAGAAACACGGGTATCTACATCAGAAAACATTTCGAGACTTTTAAAGATACTTAACAATAATCACTTTGCTACAAACAAGATTAAAATGCTAGCCAAGACATTTATTGACACAATTCCAAGTTTCTAACACATTGTCACAAACTTATCTGTGCTGAGGAAGGATGCCAGAGAGACACTGTATCTGCAGGGATTGTCTAATATGCTTCTCATCATATTTTTGCATCATATGCACTTTTAGTATACAGTAACCCCTTCACGTTTGCAAGGGTTAGGGGTGGAAGATCCCTGAAAATGTGAAAATTCACATATAATATTTGAGCACCCCTCAACTCCACTTTAATTATTTTTCTTTTAAATTTTTCTCATCTGACATGAGTGGAAAATTTAAATGCAAATGGTGCTATTTCATTTTCATTTTTGCAGGATTTTTGCGCACAGACTTTGGAACCTAAATGGCAAAGTGGACATTGTATTTTTTTTTATCATTTTCATTTAAATTTTATTTTTTTGCAGAAAATACCTCCCATACTGTACTGTACAGTTTGTGTGTCAAATTGCTTTATCGTTTGCTATCTAGACCTTTCTGTATAACGTACAAAACATATAATTTTACTATATATGGAATATGCCTATTCCACTATGTCTACTGACAGCATTTGACATTGAATTGACTAATAAAATGATGCTTCATGAACTGATCAATGTAACCAGAATTTGCATTCATACTAGTTAAGATATGAATTCCAGATGGTCCTTTGTATGTATTAGATTATATCATTAATTATAATAACTTTAATAATGTTGATAGATAAGTAACTAACACCTTTTTAAAATTCTGAATAAGCTGATTAAGTGAATACATTTTGTGTCTTGTTGATACTATATTTACTTTGCTGACAATCCATGTAAGTCCATTTAAAGCATTAAAGTGTTCACTGATGTCTGTGGTGCTAAGAGTGTGTCATTACATTGTTTTAGATTTATTTTGTAAAGTTTCTGTGAAAATGTGTCATTTCATTGTGTTGAAATAATGGATTTTTAGGGATACATGTTTTTAATTGGACACCTTTGGTTCTTCCGAATCTGAGCATTTCACTGAGGTTCTTTAGCTAAATTATTCGTGATTCATTTAGGTCCATCTATCTGAGGCATTTATGCCAGTGCTGCCTACACCTTTATATGCAGCTACATGCATACATGCATATATTTACATAGCATATATGTCCTGCTTACCTTTGGTTCCCTTCACTCCCTTCTCACCCTTTAGTCCATCAAGCCCATGTAAACCTAAGGGTCCTGGAGGCCCTAAAAAGATTTTGAAAATAGTATAAAAAAATCTTTACTTATTTAAACAGATAGACCATCTCAATATTTGCACGATTTTAATCAAATCCCATAGCAAAATGTATGCAATTAATTAAAATGTCAAAATGATGTAGTTTCAAAACTATTAGAGAAACAGACCTAATATTTGGGATTCCTGCATAATTTTTGCACAGGAGCACCTCTGATTTTTTTCAGAGGAATCTGAGAGGGTAACCTAGGACCCTCTGGGTGATTTGATATAAAATGGAATTTATACAAAATCATGATACCCACACTACATAATCTCAATCTTGATTTTTTTTTACCTACAAGTCCTTTAGGTCCTGGATTTCCAGTCAGTCCAATCTGTCCAGGGAATCCTATAAGACCTTCCTGTCCTTGTTTTCCACATGGACCTTGAAGGCCCATGTCACCTTCCAGAAAACAACAAAGATGTGAAGACTAAGATTACGCCTTTAGGCTTGTGTAATGTGTAATAAAAGACAATGGATACATTTTTTTATCCTTCTGCAATGATCTTTCAGAAAGATACAACCTCAATCTTTCACCTGCTTATAAAGTCTATACAACATGTTTTATTCTTTATTCTTTAATCTGACAAACATAATTTCATGGACATTTTCATTTTTTTCACAGTGGCTATCTAATCATCATTTAGGCTGTGCAACCTCGCACTCATTTCTAGTGTTTGGTAAGTTAGATTTTGAAGAGAAACTTGCATTTCATTCATTTTGAAGCCAATTGGATGTGCCTTGGCCACATCTATCCAAAAATTACATAATTACATTTACAAGGATAAACATGGTTCGGGCAGTTTAAAACCTGGTTAATTTGTTAACTTTACTAACACCTAAAGGCTGATGCTTTAATGGCAGTAGACTGTTATTATTACCTGGGTCTCCTTGTGGTCCTTCGGGCCCAGGTTCTCCAGGTAATCCTCTTTGTCCTGTATAGCCAAAGGCACCTAACAGGCCGGGGTCACCAGGGTCACCACTCGGACCTGGAAAGTGGGTTGAAATGTAGTGGTATTTCTGAAACATTGCAGCAGTATCATTTGACCTTATTCTAATATCAGCGGCCCTTCTGTTGTCAGGAACACCCTATTAATGACTGAGTTCACAGTACAATCAGACTCTGAAACACTTCATTAACCAGGTATGTCAAGCATACCACAATTTTTTCCAAATTACAACATATGTGGCTCAGAACACAGATGTACGACATCAGACAGGTAACTCATGAAACATAAAATATACATGTAAGGTGCAATTCCACAGAAGGTGCAATAATCAAATGTGACACAAAAGGAGAACACACAAAGGTGCAGTGTTTAAGCTGGATACCACTAGTGCTAATGCGGGTGGCTGTGCTGTTTCAGAAGAGATACTGCTTTAGGGAAGACACTGCTGGCCTGTCTGTGTGTCCTTGTCTTCAGGGTTCTAAGCCTCTTTCCAGAAGGAAGGGGCTGGAAGTGGGAAATATCTATCATTATTCTTTAGGCATGCTTTAGGATGCTGCTGAAATAACTGTCCTGTAGGTCAGATTGTTGCCAATGGTTTTTTCTGCAGTCCTTTTCACCTTTTGTAGTCTCCCTCTTTCGATTGAGGTGGAAGAGCTGAAGCAGTCTGTTATGAAGGAGGTGAGGATGGATTCAATGATCGCATTATAAAACTGAATCATTAAAACCTCAGGTATACTGAATTTCTTCAGCTGTCTTAGAAATTAAAGTCTTTTCTGGTGATAGAGACCCAATCCCAAACCTGTCCCTACACACTCCGCCTCACCACTCTGCCTTCGTTTGCGCATTCCCGAGACCCATCGCCATGTTGAAGTGTCTTAAAGCAGCAAGGGCTAAGGGGGAGTGGTCAGTTATTCCCTTCTGAAGCGAGTTAGCAACGATGGTGGCTCACGCGATTCCACTACCACTTCCATATCCCACAATTCCTAGCGCACAGAAAACAGAACAGCACGAAAAAAAAAATACACAATGTAATGTTCTTGGTAATGTAATAATTTAATTCTAATAGCACTGTGAAATACACACAGAAAGTCTATGTTACATGTTATAATTCATCACTGCAGAAAAAAAAATTAGGAAACAGCTATTTGTAGCTGGTCAGTGCAGATATATTTCATTTTTGACATTACAGCATCTTCCATTGACAGTCTTAAGGCATTGTAGTGTTGATTATAATACGTCATAAGCTCCAATGAAGCTCTCATCATAATGCATTACAAAGCATCTTAAATTCTTATACTGATCGTTATAATGCAAAGTATCTCGAATATATTATAGATGAGTGCTTCAAGTACCTGATATTTGAAATCTTTGCATTAAATAACTATAAAGTCAAAAAGGAGTTTAAAGTTTACCCCAAACAAACTATAGCTAAATTGAACTTGGTATTATCCATCAATAGAGTCTGTCTTTAATGGGAAAGGCAAGCCAATATTTCACATTCTGATTAATTCACCATTAGGTCCCTACTGATAAACAGAAAACACACTCTTTTTTATTAAAAACTAATTTCACAGAACATGAATTTCAAGAACACAATATATATGGTATCACGTGTAGAGTTCATGCAAAAACAATGGCAGTAAATTTCAAAATGAATAAACCGCTAACTTATTTGAGAATGGATAAATCACAAATAATTATGATGCTGCTAAATATTTTAAGACTCATTTATTACTTGATTCTAATATTTATTTTATTTTATATACGTTTTTAAATATTAAAATTTCTGACAATACTGATTCATCCCTACACAAAAGACATTTAGCCAGCTCAACACGGGCCTGCATCCCTGTGGGGTTTTCAACATAGATAGATAGATAGATAGATAGATAGATGTTGGTTGGTTGGTTGGTTGCATTTTTAAAGACTCAGGTGGCATCCTTTAAGTTTCCTGTGAAGGAGTGCTCTTCTCTTCCTATCTTCCTATCACCAAAACAGTAGCATGTGCTGTGCTATGCAGATCAACGTCAGTTAGTTTTTTGTTTAATTTTTTTGGGCATAGGTTGTCCGTGTTTAAAAAACTACCATATGATTGACTGGAAATTGTGTTAATTTGTCTGTTATGAACTTTCCTTTTTATCATTTAAATGTTATATGATAATTGTTTATATTGCCCAGGCCAATGAGGAATGTATGTTAAATAATTTTGTACTTTAGTGTTCCTCTGCTTTAAAAAAAAAAAAATAAAATAAATATATATATATATATATATATATATATATACTTATTTATATTTTATATCTCAGTGCTTAGGTTAGATGAAAAGTGACATAACCCATAATGTTATGCATCTTACTGAAATTACTTATAAGACAATTAGTAGTTCACAAGACACTTACCATATGCACCATTGTCTCCAGGGTTTCCTCTCTCTCCTGCTATTCCTATATCATAAATAGATTCTCCCTTTTCACCTATGCAAAAGAAAATATTGTTTTTCACAACACACTTCTTCAAGTTAGGACAAGATAATACAACCACTTTGTTTTTGTATTCTCTGAAATTTGGGGAATACATATGGTTTCTGCCATTGCCGCAGAAGATATGGTATGTAGAGTGATACTGTAGAGGGATGAGGAACTAAAACTGTTTAAATTTTGAGACTGCCCCAAAATGGAATTAGCACCGCATAGTGTCATGACATGAAGGAAGGTGTTGGTCAAAACAGAAACATTTTTTATTATTATTGAACTAAGCTTAAACTGAATAAACTTGAGCTGAAAATAAACAGGACCACGAGGAATTAAAACCAGAAGACTAAACATTAGAAGAACATGGGCGTACAGATTAGATGAGCACACCAAATGAGTACCAAATCTAGTTTCTCCACATCATTCACATAATTGTAGCTCAAAATGAATATAAATCTAAACATACTAATGTTGTGAATATCCCCCCAGGGGAGAGGTGTGCTTCACAGACTGCCTACCTTTCAAGCCCTTGGCACCAGTAGCACCTGGATTCCCTGGTATTCCACTTGGCCCACAGTCTCCCTAGCAGAGAGACCTTAATGAGTATAATATAATTAATCTAGCATATGAGCGCATGCTACACAACCATTATATTATACATTTCCACAATTATACTATAACAATATACCAAAACCTCAGTATCATTGAACAATGCTACAAAAATGAAATAAGCTTTAGACAAGCTGCAAATCTTACTGGGTCTCCACATTCACCACGGAATCCAGGATTACCCCTGCTTCCACGAGGACCAGGTAGGCCACATAAGCCACGTACACCACATTTTCCTGGTGGTCCTTGAGGACCACACTCTAGCCCAGGTGGTGCAGGACTTCCATTCAAGCCAGGAGGGCCACTCTTCCCGGGCTGGCCTTTGACTCCTTCAGTCACATAATCATAGAGCCAACACATCTCACTTTACATTCCACATAGAACAATCACATGGCATTTTTCCTTACATGCACCATGCTTATTGCTGTAATGCTCTGACAGTTAATCAGGTACATTAGTTTAATTAGGCCGTACAACCCCAACAAATAGATTTTGAGTACTGATTCAGTAAGAAAATTAAGTCATGTCTCAGAAGAAGCCCTACCTGACACAATGTAGTCTTGACTATCTTTTAATATGTTCTTGAAATGTTCAGCACTAATTGAACAACCTCAACCTTACTTTCCAGCAGTTATGCTCAAGCTGGAGAACAGGCTCAGCTTCCTCACCTCTGGGCCCAGGGGTCCCATCCAAACCACGTGGTCCAGGGAACCCTTTAGTACCTGGAATGTTATTCACATTGGTGCCTCCCTGTTGTCCCAGTACACCCTGAAAACCTGGGATATGAGTCATTAGTTACTGGGGTATGCTAAACAACAGTCAGTTTGTAAGTGACTGTTATATTCTAGCTACTACCTTTTACTCCTTTGCATCCAATATCCCCACAGGGACCAGGATGACCATTGAAGCCCTTCTCCCCTTTATTCCCTCGAAGCCCAAGAGCGCCAGTTTTTCCAGGGCAACCAGCTAATCCATCTTGACCAGGCACGCCACAGATGCCTGCAAGTACAAAATCAGAGTGTATACTTTTGGAAATTTCCCATTCATGTGCCATGTTCTCTTGTTTTGCTTGAATAACTATAAGATTATGTCCATGTTCTGTCCTTAACCCTTGTGGTAACAGTTTACTTAAAGTTCTCATCTATAATGCATTATAGATACCTATAATGCATCATAATGGTCAGTATAATATTATGCTGGCAGTATAATATATTATAATTAATATAACATGACTGTCAATAGAAGATGCTGTAAAAAGGCATTATAGTATTGATTCTAATACTTCTTAAGCTGTATTGTGTTCACAGATCTTTATAAACATGGTGTTACTGCAAATCTCTTAAGTAAATTATACTATTCAATGTTTGCAGACCTTTCTTCCCCACTTTTCCTGAGACTCCTGGCTCCCCTGATGCTCCTGGGGGCCCCTGAGATCCGAGACATCCTGGGGCTCCAGGAGGGCCACAGCTCCCCTGTAGGCCTTTGCACCCATGACCAGGAACACCAATCTCCCCTTTGTCTCCTTTTTTCCCATCACAGCCTTGAAAGCAGAAACATCTACTTACGACATCAGCGCTGTGAAGAGACACTCTGCAGCACCACTGGCCTCATGAAGATGCACGAAAATTCTGCTACATCAGTGGTCATGTTATCAATTGACATGACTATAGTCATGCAAGTAGACACACCCTGAGGGCCAGTGTCACCCCGAAACCCTGGAGGCCCTCCTGGGCCATGAGGTCCACAGTCACACTGCATCGGCATCGCTCCTGAAGGACCATGCTGGCCCTGAGCTCCAGGCTGCCCCTTTTGTCCCTTACAGCCACTCATGCCTGGCAGCCCAGGGAAACCTACAGACACAGAATAAATGGGCATCATGCATACCATCATTGAAATTATTAATAACTACTATTATATGGTTTACAATTGCTATTCATTGTAACAATAGCACAGTAAGGAAGCCTGAAAAGTCCTACTGGTGTTATATACTAGCAAGCAAGGAGATCACAGAATTTGAAGTGACATTCCGGAGCGCAACTCTTAAATAAATAATAAGAATAACCTCCACTACATGTTTAAAATAAAATTGCATCAAATCTTTTCCCAATCTGACAGCCATTCAAATAAAAGACATACAAGTATTGGCTGTTCATTTCAGAACTAAGCTGGTCCCTGACCCCAATATTCATCAGGCAAGTATTTCTCGGTTGTCATATGTGTATTTGCCTAACATTTATTCATGGTTCATAAACCTAATTAGCCTGTTTGCTTGCTTGATTAACTATGACAAACTATTGTTTTCATCTTAGCTTGTATTCACTTGGTCACACTGAGCCTTAGCAGTCAAATGAGTCCCCTAATGCTATTATATTAGTGGAATGCCACAAGAAGAATAAACCAGACCATCCACAGTATACTTATTTGAGTATAAAAAGTGCACAGTAAAACAAGGGCAGAAGAAACTATACATACAAACAAAAAGAGTACAGGGGAACCTACAAGGTACGTCACTCCCTGCATTGCAAAATAATTCCATGAACTATAATCATATACCTGAGAAACTGACTCTCAGTTTGGCAGTGCCATCAGATATACTGTACAACAAATGACTTTTTCTTCATATATGCTGTTGAGTATTCAGGGTTGCCAACTTTGGTCAGCTGGCTGGAGTGAGATTTTTAATTTGAGACAATTCTGCACATACATGCACACTCATTTACATGCATGTAATAGCTTTATTGCCTTGAAAATAGTCTGTAGAGTTTGCAAACTACCCCAACAATTTTCATGTAGCTTATCTTAGGCTTATAATGGAATAATACAGATTTGTCATAAGATTTCTTGAGTGAGAGTCTGAAAATGTGAGTGTAATGCCAGATGCGTAAGAGTTAGCAATCCTGGATTGCTACAGGTCTGTCTCTTTGAATATTAACTTCCCCAAAGAGGAGATAGAGGGGAAGTGCTGTGCTGATAGGAGAGGATGAGCTAAGCAGGTTACACGGTACCTTGTAATCCAGGTGGACCTACTGGGCCCGGAAATCCTTTAGGTCCTAATACTCCTATACTTCCATTCAGCCCACGTAACCCTTTATGACCAGTCAAAGACTCCCCTCGATGCCCTGGGAGCCCTGAAATGCCTGCTGGGCCTGGGGATCCTTGTTTTCCAGGTTCACTTGTACCATCCTGGCCCTTTTTACCATAATCGCCTTCACAGCCTGGCACTCCTAGCAAAGATGGCATCGGTGCTTTGGTAAGTTTATAGAACCAATAAGACACTTTGCTGATCAGGCAGAAATTTACTATGTACCTTTTTGTCCAGTCAAACCACACTTTCCAGGATCTCCACATTCTCCTTTTAGTCCATCTAGTCCACGAGGTCCATCAATTCCTCGAATACCAGGTGATCCAATACTTCCTGGGCAAATAAAAATGCAAATTTCATCAAAAAGTTCTCAATGGTGGGCATCAGTGTCAGGAACAGAAAAAGGAAAATATTTTGATTTCCTAAATAAAAGGACAAACCTGAAATGCCACACTTCCCCTTGGGTCCAGGGGGGCCTGGGTTAGCAGGAAGGCATGGCAGTGTGTCACCTGAATAAGGGACATTCAGAAATTCATTATTGCCTTGCCAATTTGTTCTTCATATGCAGCACTGTGAGCTATATGCTGAATTACTCACAAAATCAACTTTACCTTGGACACCTTTAGCTCCAGGGGGTCCTGGTGCTCCTAATTGGCCAGGGTCACCAGGAGGTCCACGTTCTCCAATCGCACCCATGACTCCAGCGCCGGCAGGACCCGATTCTCCAGGCATTCCTTTGTCCCCTATAGATCCTTTGCGTCCCCTGTCACCAGGACACCCTGGGTAACAATCTCCCTAAAACATCAAGTCATAAAACATAAGATAAATTAGCATACAGTGCCTACATCAGCGAAGTTTATATATTTATCGTAAAGTTCACAATGGAATCAATGATTTGAAAATGACCTGAGTTAGAGCACTGGAAAATCACTGACAATACAATATAAAACATACAAATAGCGAGACCACATCAACCCCTGCAAGATATGCAGGAGGCCAATTCATTTCGTCTGTTGGCATTGCAAAGAAACAACTAAAATGAAAGAAAACATAACTGCTTGGAGCCGTGGAAAGAGGCAGCCATCATGTGTTAACATTCATTAATTGATATCATGTGACTGTAAGTTAAAAATAACAAGTCAACTTCTACTAAGATTTTTAGTAGGGTACCTTACCTCTTTGCCTGGATCTCCCATTGAACCTTTCCTTCCATTGAGCCCCTGTTTCCCAAAGCATCCTTGGTAGCCCTGGGGTCCTAAAACCCCCTGCTCACCCTTCACACCTTAAATAAACAGTTAAACCAGTCAGAATATTTCTTACCACATCTTTGACACGACTTGATGAATTGATAAGATCCCTTCTATTCTTACCTTTTACGTGCATTATGAAAGGCTCTCCCTTCTGACCCTTCAGTCCGTTATCACCATTGAGCCCTTTAAAGCCCTGCAAGAGTTTACCAAAAAAAAAATACCACAACAGTTCAATTTTTGTTTTATCAGATCAGGTGACATTTCTTCAAAAAGTAAGATTTGTTTCTGAGGAAACCAAACTTGAACAGTTTGATCATAATTGACCATTGTTATGTTTGTGTGAATACATTGAAGTAACATCTCAAGTCATTAGCTGGGATGTTACAGCTCAGTCTGCCAAAAAGACAGTGTCCCCAATACTTCAAAATTTGTAGCAAAACGGCTTAAGGACAACAAAGTCAAGGTGTTGGAGTGGCCATGACAGAGCCCCAGCCTCAATCCAACAGTAAATCTGTGGGCAGAACTGAAAAAGTATGTGTGAGCAAGGAGCCCTACAAACCTGACTCAGCTACAGGAGGAATGAGCCAAAATCCCAGTAACTTATTGTAAGATGTGTGTGGAAGGCTGACCAAAATGTTTGTCCCAGGTTATACAATTTACAGGCAATGCTACTAAGTACTGAACCTTCTGGCTCACTGGAACTGCAATGCAGTGAATTAAAAGTAGTGATGCACCGATAAGGACATTTCTGGCCAATTCTGATACACTTTCAAAACCAACACTGATACACACTGTTTGGGAGGTTCTGTTAAAATAAGCTTAAATGGACACTCTACACAAATAAATATAAAAATAAACAGATTACGTTCCAAAACTATGAAACAGTATTTATTTTTGGGTAAGAAAACACCAACAGTTGTTGCATACACAACAGTCTCAGAACACTATATTTTATGACTGTATACATCTCATATGTTTAGAACATTTATAAATGAGAATGCCTTATCATCAAGTGTGATAAACTCTGTAATTTTCCCAGTAATATATTTTGATTTTGCACTGTCTGCATTGAAATTTATTTTGGCATCAAAAGCTTGTGTTATTGTGACAAAGAAGCTGTCAAAAAAATGAATGAATGTATTCTCTAGATGTCACACTTCCGTGCTTCTCACTTATCTAATCATTACTCCTTCCATAGCCCCCCCATCCTCTATATCTAGCCCCATCTACAGTTAGCTTGGGAGTACCAAATTTTCCATATGGGGGAATTCGACCACAAAAAATATCACTGAACAAAAACACTGCAGTATACCAAAAATGTTACCGTAATACTGGCCAAACCTACTCTACACACACTTCCCACTGCTCAAAAATACTTCTTTAAAAGCCCAACTTTAATTTAATTGCCCTAAAATAACTTTTGCTGATCAGGTACTCAAATACTACTAATAAAATCTGCTGAGCCGAAGGGCACTAGTCAAGTCAGGTCAGGTTAGGGAGCAAGACATCTGGGATCAAAACAAACTGCCAGCATCGCTTACTATGTACTTTTATAATGTTTCTGCAAGTGTTCCAAACTGCATTTTGCAATGTCAATACTTTGCTGTCAATTTACAAACTTAACAAAAATCTGACATATTTTCAATATACATTAAAATAAAGATGAGTGTAATGGCAAAACAAATATATAAGAAATAATTTATTTGCCATGAATTAAGTTTATGATATTTGAAGAAATCTGTGATCATGCCCCAGTCAGTGAAAGTGAGTTTCCTACCCCTAGACCCCAGAGGGTTAACAAGTAAGTGGTGACAGACCGGTCTAAAATAATCTGAGGAATATAATTAATAAATCAATATCAAAATTTCAAATCAATTACATATTTAGTTTATTTGAATAAATTATATCTGTGCTGCCATCTGTGCTGCCAGAAGGAATAGCAGAAAGGAGGCAGTCCTCACTTTTTGACCAGGACTTCCAATTTCTCCAGGGAGCCCATTGCTGCCCTGTTTTCCAGGGGCTCCAGGACGGCCAGAGTCACCATTCCGGCCTTGTGGTCCCACAACGCCACACAGACCCTTAATCTTTAAAGGGCCACCACAGGCACACTCTCCAGGAAATCCTTTACATCCTTTGATTCCAGTTGTACCTGGCACACCAGACTCTCCATTGAGCCCAGGGTTCCCCTTGGATCCTGGCATGCAGTAATAACCTGCAGGCACAGTCAGCACACATTACTACTCTCACAATACCAATTGCATGTCTTTAATATCTGTCCCTCTCATTATAGCACTACATACTGATGAAAACAGAAACACACCCATCCATCCTGCAACCATTTATCCTGACTAGGGTCAGCAACCTACAGCAGGTGGTACTGTGAATAAAGCAGCCCTACACCCTGGATTTGATGGCAGTCCTTCACATACAACACACACATGTGCACACACTCAACGGACAATGTGAAATGCCAATCGGCTTGATTGTATGTACACAGAATGACAATGTTATGCTCATCCAGACTAGAGGCAGCCTGACCACAGTGCTAACCACTAAGAAACCATGCCCCTAAACAAAAAAGAAATCATAAATAGCACAAATGCATGGATCACAAACACACCTCGTATACATGTGCTTAAAAAGAACAGAACATTTTGTAACTGATATATGCAATGGATACATGTAATGGATATTTGTCTGCAGGTGGACCCTATAAGTAAAAATAATACTCACCTCCAGAACCTTATTGTTGTCCACCGTCACAGCACAAAAAACCAAACATCACAGAAGACAAAACAAAGAATTACATGCATTCTAATTATATTTCGCCAGCATGCAAAACAGGTGATTAACTAGGTCATAAGAGGAGATTGTTTGTGAAGGAACAGGCTGATATACAACAGAAATATGCAAATGGTACAGGAGTTGGACAATGAAACAGAAACACATGGTCAATAGTGTTTGAGGTTTCATGCCTCTATATACGTGGCCTGATGACCAATCTTCACTAATTGCCCATTCCATGCATCAGTAAGAGCTGAGTGAGAAGGTTGAATTAGCAGAGCAATAGCACAGCTGAACAAAAATATTTCAACCCACGCAAGATAATGGGAGACTTATTACAGTTCAAAAAAGGACAAATGGTTGGTTCACGTTTTACTGGTGCATACTGTATGTGGCCAGGACAGCAATCTTTCTGATATTTCGAGAGCCACAGTATTCAGGGTAATATCGACATACCACTATGAAGGATGGACCACATCTGTCATGTCCAGGGTTAACATGCCTCACGTCAGTATGGTCGAAAGGTATTATGGGAGGTAGGAAAAGAACAATAAAGAAATGTGTTCTGATCGAGAGTTCGAGAGAGAGTGTGCGTGGTTATTAAACTGAATAAAAGTCTGAAGACATCTGAGCTGAGTAGATATGTAACAATATGCAACAGGAGTAATTGTGAATATAAGATGAAGCTGTCTGAAAGAGATGTCCTGGCACTAACCCAAACTGTATCCCAAAAACATGAACAGCTGTGCAACTCACTGCAGAATTAAATGTGCACCAGTTTCCTGTTGTGTGGAACATTGTTAACATTTCCATGCAAATGGGTCATGACCATCTGATATTAAACCAACTTTAAATTAAAGTTGTTAACTAAAAGTTAACTAAAAATTAAACCAGTAGATTCAAACTTATAAGAACATAAGAACTATACAAACGAGAGGAGGCCATTCGGCCCATCAAGCTCGCTTGGGGAGAACTTAATAGC
>JAODUD010000036.1:17452732-17469321 GCA_026784285.1 Stomatorhinus walkeri
ATTCGGCCCATCAAGCTCGCTTGGGGAGAACTTAATAGCTCAGAGTTGTTAAAATCTTATCTAGCTCTGATTTAAAGAAACCCAAGGATTAAGCTTGCACTACGTTATCAGGAAGACTATTGCATACTCTGACTACACGCTGTGTAAAGAAGTGCTTCCTTAAATCCAGTTTGAAATGTTCTCCCGCTAATTTTCACAATTATTTTTTCTGTTGTGGGAAAAAGATGCATTGTGCTTGCAATGCAGTTCACAGTGGCCCACTCTGCATTGAAATACGTTCTGACAAATCATATGTGAAATACTATTTGCACATTTAATTAGTGCATATGCACTTCCACTAACAAGAGGATCAGCTGAGCTGGTCTATCAATGCTGCATGCGATCTTGTAGACCACCTCTGAATGTGGTTTGAGCGATCAGATCTCTATTCGTCTTTTGGGTGCATTCTCATATGTATTTACCACTGTCCATTTGTGAATGGACCATCCAAGACACATGTAAATACAGGTGTGAACACAGCCAATGTGATGGTGTTGCCAGTAAGAGACGTGTACCTAGTGATTCAACCGTTGTACCCTAGTGGTGCCGTATATCAGGAGGATAATGCAACAATATACACAGCAAGACTGGTGACAGAGTGGTTTGATGAACATGAACACTGTCAGGATTGGATCCCGTCCTGCCCTGGTCCCCCTGTCTGGCCAGGGGGCATCCCTGGTCATCCCATTTCCCATTATTTCCCAGGTTGTTAGTGTTTTACTGTTCTCCTGGCCAATGGGATAAACAGGTGACTTTCACCCATACCCCTTTTCCACTGCACTGGTACCAGTGCTGGTACCTGTGCTCAAGTTGGGAACCAGCAAGAACCAGCCTACATTTCCACTGACTTGAGATCCCAGCGAGAGCCTGGAGACAAAACCGTGACCATGTTACAAACCATACCTACATAACTCCGATTTGCTTTGTACCATTTTCTTTGTTTAAAGGGACAGTTTAACTACTTGAGTTCATGACAGAATGGACCGCTCATCAGGACGATACCGAGGCTCTGGAACACCTGCCCAACCCCCAGACCCCAGGTTCAGTCCATGATCGTATAAAGGAGCTCTGCACACTACAGAACATATGGAAGCAGCTGTCCAAGACACAATCCATCCTCCAGTCTCCCTGGTTATGACAGGCACTCATGGAAGCCAGCAACTAACTCCTCCAGCTCTCTTCCACATCTCCAGAGGAGGAGGTGCGTAGAATTGAGAGAGATTTTTGGCACCTTGTGGACCTGGCAGGGTCACCTGAGGGGCCTGACCCTGGCTCAATGACCACTTGAGTTCATAACAAAAATATGATTTAGAGGGGTTTAAGTGATATCTATCCATCTACATTGTTCTGCTGGGAGTTGCCAAGTTTTCAGCCATAGAAATGTCTGGATTCTCTCAATTAAGATACAAATACGAGCATCCCAATTAAAATCTTCTGTGCAGTGATAAGACTGATGTGTGGGGTTCGGTAGAAGTAAATATTTCCTACAGTAAACTGCTTACTACAGAGTCTATGGATTATCTTGAGTAAATGGGTCATGATTTCTGGTAAGAGATGTTGCTCTTGCATTTTTCAAATGTATTTTTCTGGTGTTTAATCACCACAGAAAGAATGCTATTCACTCTCATCATATTTGAGAGAAGCCCAGCATTTTTTCAACTGATATCTCCAAAACTTCATAGCTGAATTTGCGGCACTGGCATAAATTTTTTTTCGGGGCCCAGTGCCATTCAACCTTTGCAGTGGGCTTAGAGGCTTTTGGTGCGGCTTAGAGCCTGAAAAGTTTACCCTTGTTTTCTAGTCTCCCTTGGCGTTGGTCCTCTATAACTTTACTGACCTCACCTATTCTTTGTTGCCCTTGGTTTGTAATAGTCCACACTTATCCCTTGTTAGCCCTTGTTATCTGTGTATATTTAAGTGCCTGCCCTCGTTCTGTTCCTTAGTTGATCATTGTGGCTGTTTGCCCTGTGTTGCAATGTTCAGTTGTTACCTTGTAGTTGTTTTACCTGTCTTGTTTTCACCCCTTGTGGTTCCTTACTTTCTGATTCTCCATTTATGTTCTGTTTGTTAATAAATCTCTTTTGAGAGTCGCTACGTGGATTGTCCCTCCTTTGTAATGCCCGGCCATAACAGAAAATGAAGATGAACATCTCCCATAGCCTGCACAGTCACCAGATCTGAATATTATTCAGCCACTTTGAGTTGTTATGGAGGAGCACGTCAGGAAACGTTTTCCTCCACCAGAATCATGTAGTGACGTGGCCACTGCACTGCAAGAGAAATGGCTCAAATTCCACTGGCCACTGTACAGGACTTGTATCTGTCATTCCCAAGATAAACCGATGCTGTATTGGCCATACAAGGAGGCACTATGCCATACTAAAAATTATTGTAGTCTAAAAGCAGATGTTTCAATTTCATTGTCCAACCCTATATTCTTCAAATACAAAATACTGTAATTAATTTTGATACTTTGCTTGGTGGCTATATTTTGTAGTTTATATTGATACAAAATAGCCAATTTGTAAGTGTATCAGATACATTTTGTTGTATTTCTGCCCATCTCTGGTTATATATATATAATTATTTTTAAAGAAATCCTGAGTTCTTAATCTGTTATGAGCTAGATGGAGATATATGTGTTTGAGTAGAGATGGCAGGTGGAAATGTCTACATCAGTAAATACTCTGATTAGTAGATGAATAATGTACCTGGGGGGCCAGGAGGACCTCTGGCACCTTTCAGTCCTTGAAATCCTTGTTTTCCTGGGCATCCCACTTTTAATTCATCAAAGTAATTTACTTTGGTCTCTCCCTTTGGTCCCTGGGGGCCTGGACACCCTGGCTTTCCAGGCTGACCAGCAGGGCCTGATGAGAAAATTAGTGTAACAACATCCTAGCAACAAGTTCTTTTAGTATCTCATTCTAGTCCCTGTTTTATGGAAATGCTCTATTATTCTGCAGCTCTCACCACTTGCCAGATCTCCAGGGGGTCCTCGATGTCCTATGAAGCCCATGGTCCCAGGGTCTCCTTTACACCCTAATGGGCCAGGTGGCCCTCGGTCCCCTTGATGTCCTGCAAGGAAAAGAGAAACATGTATTTAAATATTAGGTTTCAACCATTACATTGGTCAGCTGATAAAATTGGCCATTATAAGGTCACATATATTTATCAGCACTGATAATGTAAACATTTTTTATGAGAAAACATAAAAAGTTTAGGACCGAAAGTGTATTTTTTCTGCAGGTACATGGCTGGCTGTGAACACCCCACAAGCCTTACTGTTTGACTCATTCATCTGGCCATAACAATTTGGCCCTTTATGTCTGCCCATTTCTTCTGCATTTATTTGCTTCACATGGGGGTGGTTATATTTATACGTATATAGTAAGTCACAGTCTTTTTGCAAACAGATTGTGCTCACTTGCATTCTCTCTCTCTCACTCTCTCCCTCCCTCCCTCAAAATCAACAGCCAGGACAGACTTCAGACTTCTAATTGTAAAATCTCCTACCTTGAAGTTGTTACACGCTACCTGGGGGAGGAAGCGACACCCCACTCCCATGTCAGCTGCAGTATATACCGTATTAGGCTCATTCATTCACCTGTGTAATTCAGGAATTCAATTGTCGGGTTTCCTCGTACACCTGGATCTCCTTGAAAGCCCTTTAATAAAACAGTACAGAGAGGTAAGTACCACAGTACTGAGAGGTGAATTTAATGCCCCAATAAGTTGCTGAAAGGGAATTTTTCTAGTAGGACTCACCTTTGGTCCCTCTGACCCAAACAAACCAGGAAGTCCAAAGTCCCCTTGTGATCCCTGAAACAGACCATTATCAAAGAGTTGTAATTCACATACACTCATGCATTTCCTTTAAAAGGAAGATACTAAAGCATACCTTCACTCCATGTTGTCCTTGGCAACCTGGGGATCCAGGAATGCCCTGAGAAGACAGGTCACTACATTTTACTTGAATGCTATCACATGTGATGACAACAATTTATATAATAACTGGTATAACTCTACAAAAAAATCCATCCGGCCTCTAACCAATTATCCTACTCAGGATAGTCTGGAACTTGTTTCAGGTAGCATTGGGCACAGGGTCGGGGTATACCTTTTATGGGATGACATTCCATTGCAGGGCACATACACACATATGCTTAAATTAGTGAAGCCGTATGTCTTTGGACCGAATGAGGAATCTGTATCAGTATTTTTCAAAAAAAGATGTACGGTGATACAATGCCACTTATATGGATATACTTTATTTGTGTTATAAAACTGAGGCTTTATAAAAAGTTATTAATAGAAACTAATAGTATTCCTTCCTGGATGTATACAATGAGGGTCATTTCAGTTTTTTATTGATAAACATCCATCTTCTGTTTTGAGAGCAATATCATCAACTAAGGAAAAAAACTACGTTGGTGGAGTGAAATCTTGTTTGAGTCACATTCAAAAGAAATTGCATTGTTTGCCAGTGTAACCAAAAATGTTTATATTAACACTGGCATTTTTTGTCATCATTGCAGAACACATACAAGAGAAACAATATCATGACCTGTGTAGAGGGGCTCAAACGTTTTCCCGGACACAGGGGGTACTTGGATTCAAAAAGGTTGAGACTGGTTTTGATTTTGCTCCCATAAAAGTTTTGGTTAGCAGGTGCCACTGCATTTCAGGTTTGTGCTCTGGGGTTGAGGGAAGAGCTGGCACACAATACTTTATTCACATGTTGTTTTAACACTGTATGCTGAATATGTCAGTTTAGAACAGTATGTGTAATGTACAATGAAATGCACAACCCAGCCCTAATCAATGTATAATGGTGCACTGGTTATCTTGTTGCACAGTACTTTATACAGCATATTTATTTATTCTTGTTTCATGTTTACTTTGTCATGTTCTGTGTCTCGGATGAATGCTATTTCACTGTATGTCTGAATATTTTGAGATTACAATATACTTTTCCCTGAATTGACCTTATATGATGTGGAGTGAATGTTCCCCAACAAGCATGGAAGCTTAAATATATGGGCTTACATGGGTCAGTGATAAAAAGAGGCCTCAGTTAACCTGGTTTAATAAAAGGTTTAACCTGCCCCAGTCAAAACCTTGTACAATCACCACCCCATGTAGTTGAGGGACCTCTGACAGCAGAAATAGCCTGGGGGCTCAGGCACCATATGAATGTACCATATAAATACACCCCTCCCACACACACACACACACCGCATGTCACACATGTAGAAATTTGATAATCAATTACTACTGGGATTAAGAAACAAAATGTGACTTCAGAGCATTGCAAGATTCTTTCTGCTCTTAAACCACATAAACCCAAAGCTGTCTGTCAACAACACATTTTTCTTTGTATGACATCATTGTTTGATCATTTTTTTCACAGACTTAAGCTACATTTTTAGCGCAACATTGTTTCATTTCAGAATATTAACACAAGCTAGGAGTGAGTACAGCTGTAACTCTTCCTACCTCCTGTCCTGGTAACCCGCAGATCCCCTTATTGCCTTTCTGTCCACTGACTGAGCTGTTCCCCTGGAAGGTATATACGTGCTGTTACACCAGCACATCCTCTACACATACATACATACATGTATTCTTATTAGGATTACATTAGAAGACATAGTAGAAGTTTGGTATATTTCAGTACAGAATTATATGTATTACTAATTTTCTAAATAAAAGCCCTTTTATATTATGAAACTACAACATAGAAACAAAACACCTTATCTGGTTGACAAATAAAAAAATTGGCATTTCAATTATGTACATCATTTTAATCAATTTCAATATATTTTGACATTCCTAAAATATTTTCTTTCATCTAATTATTTTCATATTTCAATGAAAGTGTAATAGATTTAAATTTAAAAAACATACCCACATCTCACCCAGACATTATAATTATCACATTCTGTAATGACGGAGACTCACAGTTTTTCCTTCTTTCCCAGACAAGCCAGGTATACCTCTGTCTCCCTGAAAGTGATATAATAGTACAAGTTACTTGATGAAATAAGCTGTTTGAAAAAGAAACACGTATAAATAGGTAGAGCAGAGCTTGGCCACACTTTGTCCCCTTTCTTGAAGTATTCTTCTGGTGGTTCCACAGTCTCAAATGGTCCTGGAGGACCTTCTTCCCCTTGCTCTCCCTGAACAAGGCAACACATGTACACAAACGTCACAGTGAAGCATGCGTATTTAGCACCTCTACACAGTAACACACATAAGCTGTGTTGGCAATATCCACTCACCAATTATATATTCCACTGTATAATGAGCTGGCTATATAGGGAGTAGTGCTGTTCAAATTCTCAACTATAAATTTCATTCACTATATAGTAGACTAGAAAAAATCAGTGTGAGGCACCAAGACTTAGTGTACAGAAACGATACCCTACATTGGTCAACTTACACCATCATGCATTCCAGCCTGTCACGTAAGTGTCAGAACCATATTTGAGAAACTTTACTGTAACTACTGACTGCTGTTAAATAGCTTGCTTATTAAATACTTGCACGTGAGATATAACAGTGCGAGTGCCACTGCTGCTTTAAAAACAAATGGTTATTTTGATGTATTTGACTGCTTTACATGGGAAATGTGAATTCACAATTAATAGAGACATTTAAGATTAGTATAAAACGTCATTGTTATAACCATCATGGTTGTGTAGGTGGATACAGTACAGTCAAGTATGTTGCAAATAAAGTTAAGTGTACACAATTCTTTTATTTTTATTTCAACATTATGAAGGCGTATCAAAAAGACATACCTAACAATAGCAATGTTGGTGTCCATGTTTTGGCATTCACTTATTTCTCACAGAGACAATTATGAATGTCCGGCAAATAGTTATGTAGCAGCATAATATCCACCTCATATCCAAAATTTATCAACCGTTGTCTGTCCCTGTCCACTAGTGAGTGTTCTCTGTAGCAAACACTATATAGTGAGTGAGTCGCTGACTGACTGACTGAACAAGGGGACATTTTGTACACAGCCATAGAGAGCCTGTACATAAGATGAGAGCCCTGATTCCATGCCGCATTGCTCACCTGGTCACCTTTCGGTCCAGGTAATGATCTTCCAGTTTCTCCCTACACACAAGTACATACAAGGAAAAGATAGTAACATACAGGCAGGCAAGAACTCAGAAAAACACATCCATGAGTATACAAAACCTTCATTACAGTTCTTAGCTTAAAAAAACACAGTAGCACGATCTACAACAAAAACAGACTTGGGTGTGCATGCTGAGTTAAAGCGAGCATACTCACGGCAGTGCCCCTTAGCCCGGGCAAACCAGGATAGCCCTAGAATGCAGAAGGAAGCAAGGTCAGAAGAACCTTAGACTGGTTTGTGAGAATGTTTTTGGAAAAACATCTTACTGCATCTCCGTCAGCACCACGAAGTCCCTCAGGGCCACATTTCCCACAACTTCCAGTCATTCCCTAGGAAAAAAAAATATAGTGAGAGCTTACTGTACAAAGCAAACGCACTGACCACAGTATAAGCTTAGAAATATTGTGTTATGCATGCTATACAATGGAACCATGCTAGCTATCACAGAGTAGGAGGAAAGGGGCACACGCTGATCACTGTGTGTTGCTGCACCCACCACACAACGGACCACCTCAGGGATGTGCAGCTCTGCAGTGGGTAATACCTCAGCAATACAGTAGTCAAAATGGGCCAGTGTGAGTTTTTTTCCAGTGTCTGGACTACCAAAGCTGCCAGCAACTTCTAAATATCCCTGCAAGATGAAGGAGGTTAAGGGACATGCTCAAAGGCCCAACGGAGTAGTGTCACCCCTGGTATTCACAGGATTCAAACCAACTATCTTCCAATTGCTGGCACAGAACCATAGCTTCAGAGTCACCACTCTGCTCTAGAGTAGATAACATAGAATAGAAAGCACACCAGTTGCAGAGTACACAATTGCTACCCTTTGAGCAAGACCTAGGAGCAAGCAGACTAGCGGATAGAGATTTTTTTTCACACTGCTTTTTATTTGGCAAACTGGCTGAACATTTGGAAGAAGCTTTACAGGCAGGTGACTAATATCGCTCTTTCTGATCATTGCTATGTTTTCTTTGAAATGATCATCTCTGCTGACATCAGCAGATGTAATCAGAAAGTGCTGTATAAACAAAAACACTTGCAGATTATTCAGCCAGGCTTTTACACCCACACCAGTAGTTTTGTTGTTGTATGTGCTAACTCATGTATATACAATGTAATATGCCTAAAATCAAAGGAAGAGATAAAACACTCAAAAATGGATAGGGTTACATTTACATTTATATTTACAGCATTTGGCAGACACCCTTAGCCAGAGCGACATACATAAGTGCTTAAGACTCTACAATGAATTTTTCCCGATACTAGCTTTATAAGACCAAGGCTATGTATACCATCGATGTAATACTCTGTTGGGAAAGTGTAGGTTTTATTTTTTTTAAGAAAAGAGCTCAAAGTATAATACCAGAAGTGCTAACTGAGGTATTTCTGGAAAAGGTGTGTTTTAAGTCGTCGTTTGAAGACATACAGTGACACAGCTGTTCGGACATCTAGGGGCAGTCCATTCCACCAGCTTGGTGCCAGAACAGAGAAGAAAGGGTTGAAAGGGTAAACACAGTCCACATATTTTCAACGGGGTAGGGTTGAGGTAAAAAGAAGCTCACTGCTCAGCCTGCTGTGTTTAAGTACCCATGTGTGTCGATTAGTGAAATAGCTTATCATCAATACATACAGCTTTGCAGCATTTTTTTTTTCTTGGGGGGGGGCAGACAGACACCGACAGGATTCATGGTATTCACATGCCTCTTTTAATGACAGCAGTCAATATAACAACTGAACTAAATATATATATAAAATATATATATAAAACATATAGTGCTGTCAAACGATTAAATTTTTTTTTAAATCAGATTAATCACGGGGTTGCTGTGGATTTCTCCCAGATCGGTCATTAATGTTGCCTAACTTAGTGGTGTTAGTGTCTTGTCCTGCGTTGTCCTGGTCACCCCTGTTTGATGGGCTGGGCGGTCTCTCAGCATTTTCTCATCAGCCATTCATTGACCCCTCGGTGACTCTGGTAATTCAGCCATTGCGTTGCATTCCACTAGTCTTGAGGGATGGCGTCTCTGCCGAACTTCAGTGGCTGCAGCATGTTGTAATTATCGAACCAGTTGATGCTTCACCATGGGTGTCCAATCTAGAAAGAAATCCGGTGCTCTGCGCATCTGCGTGGATCTGGGCGCGGTCAACAAATCAATAATCCCGGACAGATACCCATTACCAACGCTAGAGGAATTCATGGCTCAATTCCATGGCTCCATGGTGTTTTCTAAGCTGGACTTCAGAGAAGGCGCCCCATCACCCAGGGAGCAGAAACCTCACAGCCTTTGTAACATATCTGAGTGTTTTCCGTTACATTAGGATGCCTTTTGGCCTTAGCTCTGCCCCCTCCTGTTTCTAAAAGATCATGGCCTCATTGCTGGTGGGTATACCAGGTATAGTCATTTTCCTCGATGATGTGGTGGTAGATGGTGCAACCATGGAAATTCATGACAATCGTCTCCGCCATGTGTTTGAAGCTCTGGCTTCAACCCTTAATGCTGACAAGTGTGTTTTTGCTGTGCCAGCCATAGAATATGTAGGCTTCCATCTGTCTGCTGTGGGAATTTCTCCCCTTCAGTCCAATGTGGAGGCCATCTCTGTTCCTGAGCCCACCTCAGCTGCTCAGCTTGCCTCCTTCCTGGGCATGACTGGGTACTACATGAAGTTCATGCCACAGTATTCAGCTGTAACAGCTCCTCTACGCCAGCTGTTCCATTGGTGTGGTCCCCAGAGTGCACTGAAGCAGTACGGACTCTAAAAGCACAACTTACTTCGCCTCCAATGCTATCACACTTTGACATATCCAGCCCCACCGTGGTCACCTGTGATGCCACTACCATTGGGGCTGTACTATCACAGGTGCAGAGTGGCATCAAGAGACCTGTCACATTTGCCTCTCGGGCCTTCAACCAAACTGAGCAATGGTATTCAGTTGGGGAGCGTGAGGCACTTGCCTGCATCTGGGCATGCGAGAGATGGCACCTTTAACTGTATGGTCGCCACTTTACATTGAGGATGGACCACAAGGCCCTGAGTACTCCACTGTTCTCTGCAGGCATTGGCCACAAGCCCCTGAGATTGCACCGGTAGTATGATCACCGGTAGTATGACCTCCCCCACCCTTGCAACCCCTGGCCTGGCCCTCCCAGCCTTGGGAACACCTGCAACTAGACATATGTGGTGTTCCACGGTGCTCCCCACCACCACCATTTTTTGACCGTAGTTTACGATCTACACTCAAAATGGCCTGAATAGACCAGTACTGGCTCTCTCACCTCCGTCATGGACTTCCTTGAGCCTCTCCTCCCAAACTGGGGCCTTCCACGGACCATTACCACGAACAATGGTCTAAAGTTTGTGTCCACAGAATTTGTTTCATACCTGGAGAACAAGGGAATTCAACATATCCGCATGGCTCTGTAGCTACCGGTGGGGTGGAATGCTTCCATCAATCCCTAAAGAATGGCATCAGGGCACACCAAGCACAGGGGTGCTCCTTTAGGCAAGCCATTCAGCTGACCCTGCTGCACTACTGGGCAACCCATAATTCAACTACCGGCATCTCGCCAGCCTCCCTCATGCTGGGGAGGGGGCTAAACTTGCCACTCGACAGGCTCCGCCCCACTGCAGTCTGGCATGTTCCCTCACCAGTCAAAGCTGCAGTCATCCAGCGTCAGTTACAGATGAAACGGTGGTTTGACAAAAGAAGGATGGTCAGGGAGCCGGACAGTGCTGTGGCAGACTGGGTGAGAGCCCGCCGCCCGCACAGGGGGAACAAGATGGCATCATTTTGGTCCACCCCACAGAAGGTTGTCCGCCGTTTGGGCCTGGCCACATACCTTCTTGATGATGGCACTCGCTGGCACGCCAGCTGTCTCCGGAAGGTGCCTAGGCCTCTTGCCTCATCGATCCACACCACACCCAGAGTTTTACAGGAGGCCCCCATACCTCAGACAGTGTGGCAGCCCTTAGATACTCCCTCATCACCGCAACCAGTGCCTCCATCACCATCAGCACTGCCCCTAGTTCCAACCTCCCCACCACCGTTAGCACCACCCTCGGTTGTGTGCTCCCCAAGGCCAGTGCACACAAGGGCACAGCCAGAGTACTTAAAGGACTTTGTGTCTTCCTTTCACGTGTGAAGCCCCGGAGGGGGGAAAATGTTATAACCATTCAGGATGAACTGTTCTTTGATTGTTAGGTGATGTCTGATCGTGGTGAGGGGAGAGTGGCGAGTTTGATCTGGAGAGAGTTTTTCCGGTTGTTGATTAAAGTGACTTTGCTTAGCTGAATCCCTGCGTCCAGCGTCTCTCTAAGCCTACAACATATAACTATTTATTTAGCTCGGCAGCAACATGTTTTATGGACTAGTACTGTATATTTAGTTTGGTAGTAACATATTTGATTTCACTAGCATGGTCTTAATAATTATCACCCTGATAAATCTATAATACAGTCAGTCCCCAGGTTAAGAGCATTTGATTTACGGACAAATTGCACTGCCACAGGAATGGACTGCCTGAAGTACGTATATTATATTAAAAATAGGACTGAAATACAATGGTTTGTAATAATGAATGCACAGAGTACTTTGTGACGCTCATGAAAACATTGTGTGGCTTCAGCAGTTTGTACTAGTACAGTACTGTATGTACTTCATTTCATTATTAATAATTAATAATAATAATTATTATTATGTACTGTATTATTCTTTTTCTGACTTGCCTTCCAATTTGATTTAGACACAGAACTAGGGAATGGACTTCAGACTTAGTTGCTGTTGTCTAAATGAATTCAACTATGTTAGCCATGCACTTCAGGATCTGAAGTCTAAAGTAGCTCTAAACTGTTTATATCTGTGTTAAGCTCAGGTGAATGTTATCATGGGAGACCCCCCGACTAACTCAGTGAGTTTTATTAAAGGGACCCCCTCTCACCTAAGTGTTATGCCCTCTGACGCTCAGCTCAACACAATTATAAACAATAAACTGCATTCTGTTTTGTTTGACTGCCGTGTCCACGTCCTTCTTCCTGCTATACCCATGTGCTTGAGTGTGTATCTGTATTACACTATGGTTAAACCCATTTTTATTGACTGCATGTATTGTAAATTTAGTCAACTGAATCTGAACCAAAATTTTCAGTAACTTTCGTTGACTAAAACTACACTAAAATAAAAAATAAAAAAAAATAGAATCAAATAAACAGGTTATGCAGTTTGCTGAGTCTGCACCCCCTCAGAATATGGTGTCCTAAGAGGCGATCCATGTCACCTATAGGATTGACTTGCCCTGTCCTTAAATGACACATGAGCAACATCCACCATAATACTTACAGGCAAACCAGGTTTCCCAGGAATCCCAATGTCCCCCTGAAAAACAGAGAGAAGTGATAGGCTGATTTAATTCCTAATCGATCATTCAATCTATCTATTTTCTGAAACCACTTGTATCTAGTGTCTGAGGGGTCCAGACTCTATCCCAGAAGATATGGGCACAAGACAGGGAAGAGCCCAGGATAGGGCACAAACCCATCACAGGGCACACTCACACAGGGACACCTGTGGGCAACTAAAATTAACCTCACCATTTAATGAACTATGGGAGATATCTGGAGTACCTGCCGCAAACCTTGCTATGACCCAGGGAGAACATGTACAAAATCTTGGTATATACTCGAACACTGGTCAAACAGGTTCCAGGCAACAGGGCTAACCAAAGAGCCACCATCAATCACTCAGTCTATCACATAAAAGTTTTATTTGAATAATTATAATGATATTATGGATATTTAATAGGTTTTTTCAAAATGGGGTCTTTTTGAACGGCTAAGTATAATAGGTAGGGACTGACATAACTGGTACGCAAGTACGCATTCACCTTTAAAAGCGATACATGCGGCAATCGATTGTTGCAACAGCATGAATGTGTATGTATTTTATGTGCATTTGTGCCAATATGACAAGAAATTATCGTACATTTTAACCTTTATATGCTAATTCATACTTCATTTGCGGTATAGAGGTTAAAATGCACTGTAATTTCTTGTTATATCGGCACAAATACACATAAAATACATATGTATTTGCACTATTACATTAATTGATTGCCGCACATATCGCTTTTAAAGGTCAATGCGTAGTTGCCTACCAGTTATGTCAATGCCTGATAATAGGATCATTTCAAATTATAATTGGTACTTACACGAGGGCCAGGCAAATTCAGAGGTTTATAGGCATAATTCCCCTTCTGTCCTTTTGTTCCTTTCAAGCCCTAAATATCCAGAAAAGAATGTCAGCAATGTCCCCCATGTCCTGTGCATTTCTTTATGTCTGCTGGTTCAAGAATTGGCCTGGTAAACATCTCACCTGTTCCCCACAGATCCCTTGATGCCCTTGTTGTCCAGGGAGACCCTGATCACCTTGTTGTCCCACACAGCCATTTAGCCCAGGACAGCCTGGAGGTCCTTCAACACCAGGATGACCCTTGTGCATGATAAAAACCCAGCAATTAAACATGCGTAGGCATAAATACATAATGCAAAACTTAAAAATGAAAAAAAAAAACAGAAAAGTAGATTGCAATGAACTTTTATATTACATTATCCCAGTGTAATTGCTCCCCAGAAACCACTTAGATTTGGGAAGATATTTCCATTACAGTGGTACCTCAGTTCTCAAACTCATTAAAACTCAAATTGCTTAAAAGTCAAACTAAACAGTTAGAAAAAAATGACCTAGAACTCGATCTGAATCATAGGGTAACACTTCAATCTCAGCCTCGTATTCACTGTGATAGCATCGTGCATGTTTACACTAGCTGAATACATATATTTAGACAGTAAAAATACAATTAGACAATGATACCCAGTAACAGTAATTATTATATAATAAAATACATTATAAAATAAAGATTTCTTATTATTTTAATATCAGCAGTAATAAACCATTAATGCATTTAATTATAATAATATTGTCATGCCAAAACAAGAAACAAGAATTGAGCTGCTATATGGATGTCACTCTAGTATACTTGTCACTGAAAATATTACCCTGACCTTCTTCAGCTATGCTTTGGAAACCCTTGTGTAGAGCACTCAGATACACAATGTGGACAGTAAGCAACTGTTAGTAATATAAGTGGTTTATTTAGGCACAAGCTTGAAAACTGCAGCATAAGTCATATACATGCTCCTCTACTAACTAACTAGTTACATTCTGAACGGTCATTCATAAATTGAAATGTTCGTAAGTAGTTATTCATCATCATTTTAAGGTTATACGCAAGAACAAAGAACTGGAATGCTGGGAGTACACGTTACGCTGGTGGGAGTAGCGGCCAGAAGTCATACTAGACAGAATTGGCGCGCAGAACAAAATTTAATGTTGTGGACAGAAACCCCAATGAACACAATTTGTACTTACAGTCCTCTTCATTCGTATGTCTGAAAGTTCTTAAATTGAAAGTTTGTAATTAGAGGAACATCTGTATAACTCCTCTTGAGCGATGCTATGAGACACATACACACTGAGTGTACAAGCACCTGCTACTCCTTTGAATCTAGATGAAAACTGAAACCCCTAACAGATTGTATATATTTTTACTTCACTCAGCATAGATTAAGAAAAGGAGTCAAAGGAACTGGTCATATGAGAGACAAAAAGCAAGAAATAAAGATTTAAGGGCCTTTTAAATAAGTAATGAAAGTAAGTGCCAGGTACACAATGCTACTTCACAGTGTCCTGTGATCTGCAATATTCCATAACTCAAATATCACTGAGCCCGCTCAAAATAAATGTGGGACACATGTGGGACACCTTTTCCATGTACCATGTGACTGATTTGAAGACCAGCATTATTTGTAAGGGTAATGTTTGTACACTTTGTACATACTCACCCAGATCCCTTTTAACCCAGGGAAAGCAGGGAACCCCTTGTCACCCTATAAGAAAAGAGATCAGAAGGCTGAAGACAGAGGGCGCACAAAATCAGCAAACATCGCAGAGACAGGAGGAGAGGACAGCATTGTCCCAATTACCATCTCCCCTTTCACCCCTGACTCCCCAGGCAAACCCTCTGGACCTCTATGTCCTTTCTCTCCTTGCTGCCCCAATGGCCCCTGAGGGCCAGTGAGCCCTTGAAGACCTTGCTGTCCCAGATCACCTGGTATCCCCTGGAAAAATATAGACAATGATAGTTAAAACAACTTCAAAAATCTGTAAGAAAGCAATAAAACTCTATGAACATTACTGACCTTTATTAGGATAAATGGAGAAGATAGATTTCTTATGCCTTAAACTTTTACAAAACCTTTCAACAAACACTATTGCCAAAAGTATTGGGTCAACTACTTTATACACACATGAACTTTAATGACATCCCATTCTTAATACATAGGCTTTAATATGGAGTTGGCACACCATTTGCAGCTATATCAGCTTCAATTCTTCTGGGAAGGCTGTCTACAAGGTTTAGAAGTGTTTATGGGAATTTTAAACCATTCTTCCAGGAGAGCATCTGTGTGGTCAGGCACTGATGTTAGATGAGAAGGCCTGGCTCGCAATCTCCACTCTAATTCATCCCAAAGGTGTTCTATTGGGATGAAGTCAGGGCTCTGTGCAGGCCAATCAAGTTCGTCCACACCAGACTTGCTCATCCATGTCCTTATGGACCTTGCTTTTTGCACTGGTGCACAATCATGTAAGAACAGGAAGGGACCATTCCCAAACTGTTCCCACAAAGTTGGGAGAATGAAATTGTCCAAAATGGCTTTGAATGCTGCAGCATTAAGCATTCCTTTCACTGGAAGAAAGAGGCCAAGTCCAACCCCAGAAAAGCAATAACATCATAATCACCCCTTCACCAAACTTTATACCTGGCACGTTGCAGTCAAGCAAGTACCGTTCTCCTGGCAACCACCAAACCCTGATTGGTCCATTGGATTGCCATACAGAGAAGCATGATTCGTCACTCCAGAGAACACGTCTCCACTGCTCAAGAGCCCAGTGATGGCATGCTTTACATCACTGTATCCGATGGTTTGCATTGCACTTGGTGATATAAGACTTGGATATAGTTGCTCAGCCATGGAAACCCATTCCATGAAGTTCTCTATGAACTGTTCTTGAGCTAATCTGAAGGCCACACAAAGTTTGGATGTCTGTAGGGTTAGTTCCTGTTGTTTCCAATTGCCTCCATTTTGGTATACAGTAATCCCTCACTTATCGCGGGAGATAGGTTCCAAGGCCGACCGCGATAACTGAATTTCTGCGAAGTAGGGACGCCATATTTATTTAATTATTTAATGTGTATTTGGACGTTTTTAAACCCTCCCTGTATTGTTTACAACATTGTTTACAACTGAAAAAACATTGTGATCGATGCCGCTGCTTCTTTTTCTG
>JAODUD010000036.1:17475497-17490424 GCA_026784285.1 Stomatorhinus walkeri
TGGGATCCATCAGGGGAGAGACACGAGGTATCAGGGGGCGTGGCACATGAGGCTTTAACGGGCAGGGTATGACAAGCTATCTATTGTCTATCTGGTTAAAAAGCCATACTGAAATTCTCAGGCAATCTCATGGCCTAAAAGCATTTCCATCACACCAGAATATTATGTATGAAATCTGTTCAGATTTTTAAGTTGTTTTTGTTTGAATAGAAAATACATAACAGATCCAATACATTTCATACATCCAATAAAATTAAGATCAGTTATTGTCATTTACTATAGGATAATAAAATATTAAGTAATCCCTCACATTGAAATCATATGTCAGGCACATGCCTGACTATCCTGACAAGATCCCTACTAATCTGCAGTTACATTAAATGGTGCCTATTTTTTTCTAAAAAGTACATTTGAAATAAAATGGCAAGTCACACTCGGTGATTTTCATATCACATTATGAATACTGAACTGCTTTCATAACTAATTTAAATGTTTGGTAACTCTTTACATTACCTGCTCCTACATAAAACATCCATAAGCAGTATGTAAGTATACCCATACTTTTAACAGCTTTAGCATACATTACTAACAAACATTATACAATTATATGAATATAATGCTTGTTATTATCATATAACATTTGTTATTAATGTATATTAAAGCTGTTAAGGTATGCTAGGTTGTTAGGGTATATTTATACACTGCTTATGAATATTCTATGATTGCATTATGAATGCATTATGTGCTATGAATGCATTATGGAGTTAATGTGAAGCGTTACGAAATGTTTTCATATGCAGGGCTGAAGAAGCTACTTTTAAAATGGTAGCTTGTCAGGCTACAAGCTGCGTATGATTAAAAGTAGCTAAGCTACAGAAAAGCTACTGTTTTAGTAGTTAGCTACACTGCAAGCTACAGAGAAAAAGTAGATACATACATTGAAGCTATTTCATCCAGTAATGCTTAATATTTATGCTGAATAGGTTGAGACTGTTTCAGCCCCAACAGCCTCTCGTCATTCACCTTACCAGATAAAAGTGTGAGTTTTTCGAGCGCTAGCTATCCTGAGGAAAACTTTGCCTCCCTGCCTATCTGAACTGCATTGGCTCGCTGGTTCCTCCATCTCTCTGCCTTAATGTCCACCCGAATCGGACCTATCGAACACGTCAGTAACCCTTTATGGAATACGACTGAGGTTAGGCTGCTGAAGAACTCTGTAACATAACATGGAAAAGTTCATTTAAAGTAGACCTCTACCCAAGGAAAGGACCCAGGCACCTCCCGGTACCTCCAGCCTTTACCCCTGGCTCAAACGCATAAACCCCAACCCTAAAGGTTGGATGGACCTCTACCTCTACCAAGCTTACCCCAGGAAAGGACCCAGGCACCTCTTGGTACCTCCAGCCCTTACCTTGTCTCTAACCTTAAGACCCTAACCCCAACTCCTGGCCAGAGAAGGATTCAGCCAAGCCCCTGCTACCTCCCTAGGCCTATGGGACCATTGGGTTCGAGCTAAGATTGCCACTTTGGCCTATACTTAGGGTATTAGGAATGATACCCCTTTGAAACGGTAACATGGAACCATCTGGTCCATTGAATGGGAATCGGGCAATCTAATCCACCAAACCCAAACTGACCAGCTATTCTGGGAATTAATCATCCAGCTGCCTGGTCAACTAACTGGAAATCTGGCCATCTGGTCTAATTAAGCATGTGAGATTCCAGGAATTAAGTCATCCAGCTGCCGTGTCAACCACAGCACTTCGGTGCACGGTATGCCCTGGCTGCCTCTCTTGTTGGCCACGTGGCCCACTGTGAAACAGGTTCCAGCAGGGTGTGCCCTGCCCCCACCTGGCCACTTGGTCCACTGGGGACTACCAACCCTGGGGTAGGCTGGCCCTGTAGCCCAATCCACCGACAAAGTTTTGGAAGGATGGATGACAACACCCTCACCCAGGTCGTCTGCGAGTGATTTTTCCTCTGGCAGGATTACTATTGCAACAACACATTATCAGTAGGGTAAAAATAAATGGTCTAAACCCAGCTTATGCTCCATATTAGTGGGTGAAAAATCCAGCACTTGGAGAATTCTACTTCACAATGATAGGAAGAGCTGTCATTGAAGTCTAAAAGCAACATCGCCATGAACGCTTGGCTGCCACAAGCCAGCAATCGCTGTGGTAACTTTTCTGACACCTCCTGTTTAAAACCCAAAAATCCAGAAGGATTGTGAAGCCCCACTTTCGCGGTCTGTACACTGTAAAAAATCAAACCTTCAAAATTGTTAACTGAAATAAAAATTCTAAATTGAAAAAGCAAATATACCTAATAAATCAGGTAACGTATAAGCATGAGTTTAGTCATTTTTCTTCTTCAAATGTTGAAGGGAAATGATAAGTAAAGTTGCATTAAATCACATTCTTCAGTTTTAGTCGACTCCATGTACTTTCCGTCACTGCACTTGCACACTTCCTCTCCCCCTTAGAAATACAAATGGTTCGGATGCCTGCAAGTTTCGGCGATGATATGCTTTTCTCGTGTTGGCAAAGCATAAGGTAAGACTGACTTCTACTTTTGTGCTATGTTCATTACTATTAAGTTTTGTTTAGACAGTTTGAAGTGAAAAGATTGGCATGAATATATCAAATTAATGTTAAACTTAGCCTTTCAGTAATTTATTTTTGCAGTGTTAGCCAAATGACAATGCAATATATGACAGGTGAACTACATGAAATTATAGAATACATCTCATTTCTGATATTATAAATTGTTTTTAATTAAAGTGGCCATGGTAATTTTGTGGGGAGATGTGATGCTGTACTCATAGTTTTAAAGTTAACTTCAGCTAACTAACATCAGCTATCGTATTTCTGAACATTTTACAATAGAGATATTATGATGTTAGCTGCCTGAAGTGTAATACAGGTATTTGAGATGCTGAGATGTAGACCATGAATCAGCCACTCTGTTAGGAACAATACAGCTTTTTGGTTGAGTGTTAGATTTGCTGCTGTTAACACTAATAACACATTAGCCCCAACAAAAAGACTGCATATATGTAACTCCTAATTCTACTGAACCAAAAGAACAGGGGTAGGGTGATCTTTATGCTTTTTCAGGCGAAATGGCGGCACGGTCGCTTTGCCGACAGCTCGTCCTGGCAAGGGAGGCAGATTTTGGTAGCAAGAAAGAAGTAGTTTAGACGCCAGCTCAGCTTTTCACCCAGCTCACTACCTCCGCAGAGCGTAATGATGCAGAGCATACGTTGCTCTGAGCTGCCGCGATATTACCAAAAATATGCCTCCTTCACTTAAAACATGCAAGTGCAATTGCCAGGTAAGCTCAACAAAATTATATAACTAAAGAAAAGGGCAAAACTTGCTTAAACAAAATAAAAGTCATGTTTTTAATTTATTTCACACTGAACACACACTGAACTGATGCTTGCTGATATTTGCAGGTCAAGACAAACATTCGCAATAGGCCGCAAGGGCCCATCTTGCAGCCTGTATGCAGATCCCAATAAATGGGCAGGACGTTTCTGACTTCCCATATCAAGAGGCCCCCCATTTTCAGGGCTATTTGATTCAGCAGATGAGTTGTAACACACTTCTTAGCAGATTACGACTTCCGTGACCATTGTCCTGCTGTCCGTATCAACCAACATCTTTTCTGGGGTCTAATGACTAACCTGTCATTTGGTTCATCCCACAGCTCCAGCTCAACTTATCAAAAGTGGCCCACTAGGCGGCTTGCATTCCATTCCCGATCACCAAGCCAGCGAGCTGGGCTTCTGACCCACTTAAAGCAAGTTAATAAAATAAAATCTGAAACATGATGTTAAAGGTAATATGAAAATCTATCTTTTAACCATGTAATATCAAACCACAAAAAGGTTTCAAAAATTTCTTTTGTGCAAAAAAGAGATTTGTTTGTATTTATTCAAACACAGCTCTAAAGAGCACAGCACCATGGCTGACTAGTAACTAGCACACATGCCTCATTTTCACTGCCTTCAGGCATGAGAGATTAGAGCTTTCAGGGATAGGGGTACATGGTCCACTGACAGTTATGCTTCCCTTGCACTTCAGCTGTGATTATTCTGCTGGGTACCAAGTACATGAAAGAAGACAAGTATTGAGAATACAGTATAGTGAAACTCTGCATTATCTGTATGTTTTGTTTGACTAAAATGGTTGCTCAGAATGAATCACTGCTTCACAACTCTGGGCTTGTACATTTGAGTCCAGCCAGTCCCATATTTCCATATGCAAAGTGACATGTTCTTTCTGTCTTCTTTCAAAAACCTTCAGTTTTGATGGTTAATAACAAAACTTGTCCTGTGATCACACCCTGTGTCTCATACATAATATAGAATTATGGAGTCTTCTATGAAATTGGACTATGGTATTTAAAAGTGCTATGGAATTTGTCTTGTAAAACAGTGATTATTCAAGATTTGCTGGATGTAAAACTTTTTTCAAGCTGAAATCTAATCAGGAATGAAGTATGATTTCATGTTCTTATCACCTTTCACATTTATGATAGATACTTGAGAATTTCTCTGAAGAACTGTTAGTACAGGATATCCCCTAAATTACTATAATATCTAAAATACCCGAATATCGATACCAAAATAAAATATATTACTTACTACTGAAGACCATTGCTTGAAAACCTCTTGAATATATCCAGATAAAACAAAACATGAAGATGATTTATACTTCAGAATAATTTTGCATATATACTTTCTACCCACAGTTCATAGACATGCAATTAGCTTACCTCGTGTCTGTAACTTGCCCAGTGTGTGTGTGTGGGTACACACATGTGACCTATGCTACAAAAGCTCCAGTTATCCCTGACTGGGATCAATGGTTAGGTGATGGGTGGATGTAGACATCATAACTGGTTTTAAACTTGGTGTTTCTCAGTTAAGTTCCTTCAAAACTTTAATCAAATATTATTCATTTTGCTGAAATATCATTCCAAATTAAAGAGATATTTTAGGAAAACAATTTCACAAAATTTATACCTATAACTATACCGATGAATTTAGATGATAATAAATATATCGTTCTAAAAGGTAGACCCATATGCATCTTTTAAGTTCCATAATCTTAAATCTACTTCTGTCTAAAAGAACATTTTGTCTGTTTCTCGGTGTCTCAATGTCTAGTGACTGGTAGCACAAACAGGAAGCAATCTAGACATAAGTTTACTAAGAGATAACCTTGCTTAGAAAATCTCAACAGGTAAGCATACTTGGGCTGACAAGGGTGAAGTGTATTCGAAGTAGAGAACTTAAGTGTGACCTTAATAGGCACCAGATAACCTGATTGGTTGAAACTGATGATTGGAGAATAAAATAATCCCTTTGTGCAGCAACTGCTTGACTGCAGCATGACAGACAGTGGTGTTTTTTAAAAATATAACTGTCATAACATACGAGAATGTCCAATGTGTTTCATTATTGAATATACTAAGGACTCTTGCAAGGTGGTTTGTGGGGAAAACATATTATACTTATATTTAAATGAACCTGCAGTGTTAACTCTTATGAACCTCGTGAGCCAAAGCTTTGATATACTGTAACTATGGCAAATTAAATTGGTGTGTACCTATACAAGGGTGTCGGAAATAGGGGGACCCTCCCACCTTCCCAATAAGTAAATACATTCCACGTATTTCACTATGAGCCATTATGAATCCGTGGCTAACTAAGTGCAATTCACTGTGCATTCACAGTGCGAGGACAAAAATCTGCCTAATGAAGACCGTAGTTATGTATCAGATAAAATAATTTTACCACATGGATCAGTTTTTTTTTAGTTTTGTGATGTTTAGCTATGAAAATGTACCCTTAACAATGTTAGTTATTTAATTAATTATTTTAGATGATAGTATCTTTATTATTTGAAAATTATGTAAAAATGGTTCTGATATCGCATCCTTTCATAAAGTGTTGCATGTGTGCACATTGTGATGTCACAATATACATGGCACCCCATCCCCCACAGCTGTTGAATGTTCAGAGTACATATTGCTTAACAGTATCTTGCTTATTTCAGAGGTATGCAGTCCGAACAGTGGGGGGTACTACCAGTATGAGGTGACAACAGCAATAAGAGCGGCTCAGACCAACCTTAAGTTAACCAACCTTAACCAAAGTATGTCTTACGGAAGGTATACTTAATTAAAGATGTTTCAGGAACTGCTTTGGAGTATTAAGGCCCAACAAGGAAGAACTTATGAATGCCTTAGCATTAAGAAGTTTTCTGTAAAGCCCAGGATTTTTCACACCTTCATCCTGCATGGACATTATGGCACAGGGGGTTTAAGGCTTCGCGTTACCATTCTCATTTTGTCATAGGAAAAAAACTAGTAAGTCTTGCAATTTGAATAATTATTCATTTTCAAGATTATCTGGTCTATTTTATCTTTTAAAATTCAGTTTCAAGTTTACCTCTGCTGCTTTTGTATGGGCGCTGGATATGCTCTTCATAATCATTTTCTTCCTTGCTGTTTCAGTCATTTCTAGGCAGGTTTGTAAGATGTACACTATATTGCCAAAAGTATTGGGTCACCCCTCCAAATCATTGAATTCAAGTTTTCCAATCACCTCCATAGCCACAAGTGTAAAAGGTGCACCCAGGCATGCAGACTGCTTCTACAACATTTCTGAAAGAATGGGTCGCTCTAAGGAGCTCAGTGAATTCAAGTGTGGTGCCATTATAGGATGTCACCTGTGCAACAAGTCTATTTGTGACTTGTATAAATATTCCACAGTCAAATGTTAGTGGTATTATAACAAAGTGGAAGCAATTGGGAACAACAGCAACCACAAAGTGGAAGACCACGTAAAATCATTGAGCGTGGACATTCTGAGTCACCAGATGTCTGCAGTCTCAATAGCTACAGACCTCCAAACTTCATGTGGCCTTCAGATTAGCTCAAGAACAGTGTGTAGAAAACTTCATGGAATGGGTTTCCATGGTCGAGCAGCTGCATCCAAGCCTGCATCCAAAGTTTCTGAACTCTAGAGCAGTGGAGACGTGTTCTCTGGAGCGACAAATCATGCTTCTCTGTCTGGCAATCCAATGGACGACTCTGGGTCGACTGCAATGTAAAGTTTGATGGGGAGGGGTTATGGTGTTGGGTTGTTTTTCAGAGATTGGACTTGGCCCCTTAGTTCCAGTGAAAGGAACTCTTAATGCTGCAGCATTCAAAGCCATTTTGGATAATTTCATGCTCCCATCTTTGTGGGAACAGTTTGGGGATGGTCCCTTCCTGTTCTAACATGACTGCACATCATTGCAGAAAGCAAGGTCCATAAGGACATAGATGAGTGAGTCTGGTGTGGAGGAACTTCACCAGCCAGCACAAAACCCTGACCGCAACCTGACAGAACACCTTTGGGATGAATTAAAGTGGGGACTGCATGCCAGGCCTTCTCGTCCAACATCAGTGCCTGACCTCACAAATGCTCTCCTGGAAGAATGGTCAAAAATTCCCATAAACACACTGCTAAACCTTGTGGACAGCCTTCCCAGAAGAGTTGAAGCTGTTATAGCTCCAAAGGGTGGACCAACTCCATATTAAAGCCAATGTATTAAGAATAGGATGTCATTAAAGTTCATGTGTGTGTAGAGGCAGGTGTACCAATACTTTTGGTAATACTTTTGGTAATATAGTGCATGTTGAACTTTTTTCTTTATCCAGATTTTACTCAGATATTTCGTACAACAAAATCACATTGAAGTATTTGAAAATTTCATATGCTGTGCTAATATATTATGCAAAATATATTTTTTTATTTCTCGTTATGTCATCCTGATCATATTGCATATATTCTTTAGACAAGTGTTGAATACCTGAAGAGAGGTATAACACCACACACCAAAGAACATACACTGTCGTAGAGGGGCTTTGGGCATGTGGAAGATGTAATTGAGGTGCCTACACAAGTTCTACTACATGTCCTACAGTTGCAGTAATTATTTTATTAAAATATATTTTTGACCACCTCTTCAAAGGCTTACTAAGCGTTTGAAGGCTTCTTAAGTGTTACTTACTTTTCTTATTGCTGTTCACCATTGCTCATTTTTTTTTACAAGGAAGTAACATCACATTTTGATCTTATTTTTATAGTTTCAACAAATAAGTTAATTTAATTTGGTCTTAATTTTCGCTTCTTTGATGTGTTTTTATTGATTTTCTAGTTAAATTAGATTAGTTTTTTATATTTGCATATTTCTGGTGTGACACATATAGTGGGATCGATGTTTCTGTTATTGAGAGTCAGTGCTATTCTGAAGCACTACCTGAAGGCTGGGGAGGAGCCAATAAAGTACTACTTAAAGGTCACTTGTTAATTCTGGAATAATGAAGCATTTTGGGAAACACTCATAGATCTAACTCGTTCTTTACCTACATCGTTTGTTATCTTTTTCGTTATTCTCTAAGATCAATTGATTTCAGGAAACACACCCTTGAATATTATTTAGCCACTTTGGGTTGTTTTGGAGGAAAAAGTCAGGAAACATTGTGCTCTACCAGCATCAAGAAATGTCCTGGCCACTATTCTGCAAGAGGAATGGCACAAAATCCCTCTAGCTACCATGCAGTATAGGGTGATCCTTATAAAAGAAAAAAACCCTCTAGAATGTTGATACACCACTGAAGACATTTTTCTGTGAAATATTTTTGGATTTGGACAATATTTAGGGTATGCTCAAGTCATTTGCATTTTATAATGTATGAAAATCTCATTTTCTGTTACTTTTTTAGTATTTAGTCAGTATACTTATTTGTTATTTATTTTGTAGACTTTACTGATGTGATCCTGATGTCACTTCCTGTTGCCATTTTGTAATAAACAAGTACCTTGCAATATTGTATTGTTTTGTGAGTTTCAGCTCACAGTTGCAGTATATCATTGCATTTCAAATTTTGTTGCTGTTAGTTGCTGTTGCACTGCACTGTTGCAGTTGTTGGACAGCTAATTTCATTGGTCAATTTAAGGTGAGTACTAGTAGTATTATTTTCTTTGCTATTTTCTGTTATTTGGGAATATGCATATGTGCTAAACTAAAGTAATACAGTATTTGCTCCATAGCTCTTGTTATAATGCACAGTATACCAAGTGTATAAATGTAAATTTAAACAGAAAAATATATCAAATTACCTACAATCCTCCACTCACCATAAATGTTTTATTATTTTGTTTGAAAGGTATGGCTACCGGAAGTCGGAGCAAAGATGATGTTTACGTTCTGGGTCATTTGAAGGACCGTCTGGTTGGAGCCAAATTACCATCAGGTGATGTCATACGACTTTATCTACATAAACTAAAGACACGTGCTAAAACAAAACATGAGGCTGCATCTCAGACTATATGTGAAGTGGAACTACTCTGGCACAAGGGAAGAATAAGAATGAGACCTCGTCACCATGCTACAGTATTGAACAGTTGGAAAAATTTTATGTCCAAGTGGGAAAGGTTAAAGAAAAACCAAGGACATCGAACTGAAATGCAATCAGCAAATGAAGAAGGCATTACAGAGACATTCTGTGATTTATTTGACATTGCTCACCAGGGTGCCTTGTCATTTATTAAAGTTGAAGAAGACAAAGCCTTTCTACTTGCACAATGTGAAAAAGGCCGAAAGAGTGTCATGGCAGGCATGGATGCATCATTGGAAAATAAAGAAGCAGAAGTAATGCATAAACTGGATAAACGCTGTAAGTTGGAAGAAAAACAGAAAGTAGAACTAGGTTTGTTGAACCAAAGTATTGCACTTTCCTCAAGTGACTCTGAATCTTCAGATTCAACAAAAACAGAGTTTAGACATGTGGCTGTAAAGAACAAAATAACTCGAAAGAGGGGAAGAAAAAGCATACTGACTGCTGATGTTGTAGCGTCACTTGACCGCACCAAGTTCTCGCAGTGCAGTGCACACACTCTCTGCTACTGTTCATGCTTCTGGGCAGAAAGTCGAAAACTTCGATATCAACTGCTCTTCCATTCAGTGTGAATGCCAAAAGAATTTTTACTCAGAGCAAGTGAAATGAAGGCAAGCTTTGACCCACAGAAACCATTAACACTTCATTTTGATGGCAAGCTCATGATGGATTTAACTGGTGATCAAAAAGTGGACCGCCTTCCAATCATTGTGTCTGGGTCTGGAGTTGATCAACTTCTTTGCATTCCCAAACTGAGCGCTAGCACTGGTGAAGCAATGGCTAATGCGATGCTGGAAGCTGTCGAGTCATGGGGAATCAAGGATCGTATAAAAGCACTCAATTTTGTAGCCTGACTTGTAATAAGTTGCACAATGTAGCAATAACTTTACTAATTAACTAATTAATAACAGTAATTACTTTACAGTTGTTTGTTAGTGACATTTTAATTTACCGTTTATTGCATAACATTGCCCACTAATCGGGTTTTCGAGAAAAACTGAATATTTCAGAACGCTTGAGCACACCCTAAATGTCAACTAAACTCAATACAATTTTGCACATTTCTTTTTTTTTTTGAGTGGAGACTATATTGAGAGTGTGAGAGTTTGAAAAACCCAAGGCTGAAAAATAAGGGTCACCCTAATGCAGGACTTGTGTCTGTCCTTCCCAAGACAAACTGATGCTGCATTGGTCGCAAAAGAAAGTACTACATCATACTAATAAATTATTGTGGTGTAAAACCAGGTGTTTCAGTTTCGCTGTTCAACCCTTATATATAATATTCCTTCATGCAAGTTTTGGTCAGGATGTTGCACAGATTCCCAGAATTCAGAGCTAAATTCAAAACATTCAGTTAGTGTCTCAAAGAGAAGCTTTTAACAATTATGGCATACCTAGGACAAAAAGATCATCATTTGTAGTATCACAGTCACAGGGCACCTGAAGCTTATTCCAGGAAGGCACAATGCCTGGGGCATGCTGGATGGGTCACCAGAACAATGCAGGGTTCACACACATACAAAAACTTTATTTTCAGTGAATGCTAGTCATAAATAATTTTTGATATGGTGTAACCCAGGCTACTGTGGGCTCTGCCAAAAACGAATATTGATGAACTGCTTTAACAATGTATATATATAAATGCTCCTTTAGTATCATAATAAGCGGCTAACTAATTCTTTTTTCACTTCTGAAACTGCACAGCACCTTCAAGGAGAAACCCAACTGACTTTAGCAGTCCTCAGGTTTGTCATTATTTTCAGCTCTTTCCTCCCAACCTGTTTGGGAGTTCAGTGTAGGAATTTAAATATTTTAACTACATAGAAAATACTGGTTAAATTTATGTGTGATTTAAAAATGCTTTTTATAAAGCGCTAAATATCAAAAACACACTGATTTTACTGTCAACCTGCCAGTAGCACACTGTTACTACTCTGCACTACTGCTAATATAGGTCAATACTAGACAAATGACTGAAAGTCATTAATAAGCAGGATCAAGAAGAATACAAAATTATTTGGAACGACACACAAGCAATTTGCTGTATCTACAAATATGCATTAAGAATCAGGCCTTGCAATAAGATGATTGCAAATTCATTATATTCTTAGCTTTAAAGTGTTTGAACATTAGCAACTCACCCCATCGAAACTCTGACCAGCACTGGCAGAAGTCCACCTAAAATGAGAGAAAGTGTCATTTGTGTAATTTGCTGTTTGTGATGGACCCAAATGACAGGATCCAAGAGCATCCTTAAGCATCAGGTTACATTCCTTATTTTTGTAATCAGTGTTTGAATATGAGAAAGTTGCATATGCTTCATTTGTTGAATACAAGGAAACATGTGTTCACAAAAACATGCTTAAAAGACCTGGGGGAAAGACGGAAAAGTTGGAAAAACTCACCAGTAGAGGAAATAATAGCAGAGAAGCCTGTTGGTAAGGAGCTTCATGTGAGCTGTTCAGGGTGCGCCCTGGCAGCAGAGACCGGTACACCCTTGCCCGGTTGTGGCACGCTCACTCCCGCTGGGCCGCTTCGCTTTTAGTCTCTCTTGACGTCTCTTGTGACACCTTCCCTGAATAATTCACACAAAACTATTGTATCTAATACGTTTTGTAACTTCAATAAATAACTTGCCGTGTCATGAATGACCAAATAATTTTTGGTTATGAATATTGTGAGTGGAATAAGAGTACTTTAGTAGAAGATTCTTCTGCTACTACATCAACTGCATGAATCATAACAATAACATTAGGAAAACCAGCCAGTAAAAGTGCTGTCGCAGTCATAACATTAACAACACTTTTAAAAAAGTGTAAAACGCATAAAAACGTTTTAAATGGAATGACATTGTTGATGACTGTAGAAAAAAACGTAATATGTAAAATATTGTAAAATTATAAATACAGCTAGAGGACACTACCACGAAAAGATTGCAGCGCCACTACTCCTATTAACTACGAAATAAGATATTGCAAACGAAAAAAACGAAAATGATAGCAAGTACATTTTTAAACCGTTGAAACTGCACTTCATGTTTCACAACGGGCTATGATTATAAACTGAATTCGCATAATAAACTTAAAACTGTTTTGGAATACTTCTTGAAACATATCACAATATAGACTATATAACAGATACGGAATACCTGAGGTGTTTCCACGGTACAGGTTCATATCTGACAGTGCAATTATCCTCGTACCTTTTCAAGTAACATACTTACTCGACGATTACAATAATTCCTCACCTTTTGAATTCTGGCTGGTCCTACAGTGGTCTCATATTCAGTGGGGTAAAGAAAATATACCCTATATCCAAACTTAATTTATACACATAGCAGTTTCGAGACTGTGCACCAAAGCCCAGAAAATTCGAAGTCAAACTCACAGAAACTCTACTACGCAAGCAGGCGGTGCAACGTATTGCCCCTGTAATCTGAATAACAGATAAAGCTCCGCATGCCATATGCTCACCACTGCTTGATTTTGTACTGTGTATTTTCTGAATCGACATTTATGTTGGACAGTCAATATTACATTTGTTATTTATATTCGATATTCATTTGATATTCGAATTTGCCTCCCCTATATCTTTGAAACAACACCACCAAAAATCACAAAAGTCACACTTTCTGTATCAGGAGAAAATGCAGGTTGTACTACGACATTGTATAGTGACTGATATGTATATTAATTATTGTAGTGACGAGGCATTTTCTGCGAAACTAATAAGCCAGCGTTGGAAGCTTATTGTTGGAATTGGTCTACTATTATAGTGAAATTATTGCAATTTCACAGATGCTTGTATAAGAATATCTTAGCCGAAATGCTCCAGGAGCAATGCTTGGTTCCCCTTTTCCTACTGTATGCACTTTGTATACAGTCCCGTATTGAATTACTGTACACTCATGGTTGGATATTTCTGAGAAATTCCACCTGTGGTAAGTCAGGGAGCACCTCTGGCAACTACTACAACCTTTGAAGTGGGAGAAATGTATTTGTGAGGTTTACACTAATTTTCCAAAAAAACGTATTGAATTACTGTAAACTCGTGGTTGGATATTTCTGAGAAATTCCACCTGTAGTATGTCAGGGAGCACCTCTGGAAACTACTACAACCTTTGAAGTGTAACAAATTGGTTTAGTATGATTGTGAAATTATTGCAATTTCCAGATGTTTGTATTAGAAAATCTTAGCAAAGATGCTCCAGTACCAATGCTTGGTTCTCCAGAATGCACTTTGCACTTTGTATACGGTCCCTAGCAAAAGGGTGCGCTTCCAATGCTGGTTTATTAGTTTCGCAGAAAATGCCTTGTCACCACAATAACTAATGAACATATCAGTCACTATACAATGTCGTAGTACAATCTGCACTTTCTCCTGAAACAAAAAGTGTGACTTTTGTGATTTTTGTTGGTGTCGTTTCAAAGATATAGGGGCAAATCCGAATATCAAACGAACATCGAAAACAAAACCAACTTTACCGCGCTATTAAAGCGTAACGTTTACCGTAATGTTTTTTGTTGGGGGGGGGGTTTAACTTACTACAATGAAGTGCAAATATGTATTGCATTCATTATATGACACTTTACGTTCTTTTTTAAAGTGGAACCCATCAGGGTGCACATGCCTTGTGTCGGATCGTGTTTTACTGCACTCGGATTAATGGGTTTGGAAAATTAGGTGATGGACGAAATACATGTTAAAATTATCAACCATTAAGGATAAAATGTAAAATCATAAGCCGATATCCAACATCACTTTTAATTGATTATTCCCAGAAACTCCCGCAAGTAAATAAATTAACATATTAAAGTAGTAATCAACACATCATATTAATTTGGGACACATTTCTATTAAACTACACTTAGACTGTACATTATTTTTCGACCAGTAACTATAACTAAGGAAACTACGTTTGACACCCAAATACAAATACCGCCCACCTTGCCGTACTTGATCGCATTGGGCTGCACGTTTCATTATCGGCGGCGCTTGTCACATTTTTCTATGCAGCAATAACGTCAACCGGCTGTATGAGCTGTGTCATGCAAACTGTCACTAAGCTTTCGCATTTTCAGGATATTTATGTACTTCTTTCATTAACCGACTTTACAAGTGAGAGTAGGCGATTTATTTACAGCAAAGCGTTAAGGACTGGAACAGGGGACGACGAAAAGGTCTATCCACTCCGTGCATGGAAATACTCGTGTTTTTTGTCGCAAGATAACTTTCTACTACTGAAATGACCAACCTGGTCTACACATCTCCAGTTATTAAGACGTCTCTGTTTATTCTCTTGTGTTCCGAAATTGCGAGACCATCACAGGCAATAAATGTAAGTATATGTTGATTCCACTAGACCATGTACATGAGAGAAGGAAACTTTTAGAATTTGTTTTCGTTTTACCTATTGTGGGTTGTGATATCCCCCCCCCCCCACATGTGTTTGTAATGTGAAT
>JAODUD010000036.1:17501752-17513664 GCA_026784285.1 Stomatorhinus walkeri
GCATTTTCCCTATAGAAATGAATGAGCGGTCCCCATAAGGATATGTTTACCCTACATGTGTGTGTGTGTGTGTGTGAATAAATAAAAGATACTGTGGCTGCTGCACAGGTGTCATCACCAGTGTAAAGGTAGTATTGCCAACCTTTGTTATCCAGCACAATATGGTGTATGCATTACCTACAGGACTCATAAAGCCACCAATTTTGTACTTGCATAATTAAACGTGGAAGAGCTTAACATTCATTATGGATCATATGCCTGCAATGTAACTATTTCCCAGAGATAACTTTCCAATTGGTTGGTGATCAGTAAAGATGATGAAATTTTTGTGTCCAGCTTTACTAGTTGTTTCTTTTTACCTGTATTCACTATATTATTTACATGTTTACATAACATAAGTTATTTATTCACTTTAATAATTTAAACTAAGTTAGTTAGTATGCCAGCTACAATAGTAGCTACGGAGCTAAATAAGAACTAGCTAACATTGACATATTTCTACTCACAATACATCTATTATTACATTTTGAGTCGATTTTGAAATTTCTCACAATTAGCAAATAAACCAACAAAACTTAGCTAGATTCCTAACTTTCTTTGTTACCCAACAAAGTATCTCGTTATTGCTACCTAGTTGGTGTTAGCTAGCTAATGGCAGCAGCTGGAAATTGTGGAAGACATGTAACAATACTTGTCAGAAATATAGCCAACTGTTGTACAAATTAACTATTACTAGTATTTCTTAGTGGTAAATATGTTGACGAGATGACATGGTAACACATGACACTGAATTAAGTTGGTTTTAAATGAATAAACATTTATTTAGATGAATTTTCATGGGCATCTGGATCCTGTCAGTTTCAGGGGAGCCATCGGAGAATGAATGGAGGCAATTCACCTGCATGCTGGCTCTGCTTCTGTGCAAACTAACAGAGACCGATTTTGTTTTGAATATTTTCCATTTACAGTTTGTATTGATGGTGTGTCATGGGTTTGAAAAGTGTTTTTGCTTGTTTCAACTTGCTTATGTCTTTTACTGGGTATCATACTTCTACTCTTTAATTGCACCACCTTTTAAACAAAACTGGAATTTATCTTCTTTACCAGAAATATCAGAAAAAAACACGTCTACGATGATACCAACACCAAAATAATGGATTAGCTTTGACATTCTTTAGTGTAGCATGTATTCCACCAACACAAAAGCAGTGTTACCTGTAATTCTTAACTGTTGCACTGTTATACTGAAAAATAGACGGGAAAACATTTATACTGTAGAATTAATAAATATGCCTGAGATGTACAACACTGTTCTAATGTGAAAAGTGTGAGGTGCATAGATATGACAAGGATGTGAATTAAGTATCATTCAGGAATTAATTAATCTGGTGGCTTGAGGGTATAAGCTCTTATTGAGCCTCTCAGTTCTCATTGAGAGACAGCAGAAGTGCATACCAAACCTCAGCGTGGTGAAAAGGTTGCTGTATGGGTGGGATGTGTCCTTGCACATTTTGGCACTTCTGGTTTCGATACGGAGTTTACGAAATGTAAATTGGTCACTGCAAAAGAAAAAACTTATTAAAAATCCCCCGGAAAAAAGTCGGGGCTTGTTGAAATCCAGTTGTATTAATGAAACAGGTTAGCAGTTAATGTGTTTTAGGCATAAATATAGTGAGGAACATATTTAGGTGTAATATCAAGGTTTTGGTTAGATTCAGTTAGAAAAATAAATTTAAAAGCTACATATAGATTGTACATATATACATATACAGTATTAACATTGCTAGCATAGACAAAGACTGTTGTCTGAAACTGCATTTTTGCACTGTTTTGCTCTCTTAAAACTAAACTATTCCTATATCCTGCTCAACATACACAAACCTACAGAGGATGAGTATACTAACGTCAGCAGCCAATTAATTACTATGCACACTCAATACTCGGATGGTATGTAAATACAGAAGTTATGTTTTAACAATATACAACCATGGGAACAGATTAAATATGTATAGATGAGAATAATAATCAATAACTGCATGCAAATAAAGGTTAATGGTTGGCAAAAAGTTATCACACACTAATTGCAGATATAGGATACCTATGACAGAATATAAAAATAATCAAAAAGAAATTACGTGGCCGCTAAGGGCAAATAAAATTAGCATTGCATAAAACAAATGAACATTTCATTAAACAATTCAAAAATGAATTAAAATTCGTACGTAAAACAATCTGGGAAACAATTAACCCTTACAAAAAGTAACCATGGTTTTTTTATGATTAAATAACCATGGTTTACAATGGTTTGCCGTTTTTCATGATTTTTTGGGTAACTATGGAAACCATGACTATACAGTTAAACCCTAGTATTAATCTTGGTCATAAACTATGGTTTTTGTTTTACTATGGTCTTTGTTCTACCATGGATTTTCTAAAACTATGGGTAGTCCCAAAAGTACAATCAGGTACCATAGTAAAACTACGGTTACTGCATAAAAACCATAAGAAACATAATAAATTTTCATAAGGGAAAGGTGTGTGCAACAATCGCTTTGAGCCCAAAATGCTAAACCACCATGTCATTACAGCTGAAAGGACCTATTACGTTAGCTATTAAGACGATGTTGCACAAATCACAAAATGGTTTGAAGCGCAAAAAAATCGGCGTGCATGCATCGTTGTCTGTGTACTGGACATTGCAATTCTGTCATTACAAACCCCCTACCTTACTTCCTTTAAAAGTTATTAAAGCCAGAAAATTGATTATCGAATATGAGGCTAACTTATGTCCGTTTTTTTTTTGGAAAACCGCCCAGACAGAACCCCAAAACAAGGACGTGTCCTGGTAACCTGGACATACTGTAACTCAAACTTGGGCCCCAAATATCTGAAAGTGTTGACAGAAATTCAGGACAAGTTAAAAAAACTAAAAATGAACCAAATTCAATCTGGCCATTTCTGATATTTCCGATTCTTTTTGCACCTGTCTCTGAGATATCCAAAATGTTATTTTAATTTAATAGAAGCCCTGTTTTAAGCCATTTTAACATAGGAAGCATGTTGCAGGACAAGGCTAGTTTAAGGTTCTGTTCAGACCTTTAATCATATAAAAACAAACCTTTGTCAGATATAACAGACAAAATTATATGCATTGCAATACCCCACATGAAGCAATACCTTTATTAATTACATAATTTTATTTTTTCAGGAAAATTCTGTTTTTATATGTTGGGCATGATTTGTCACTGTTATGATAATATACCTATATATATATATATATATATATATATGCTATAAACACCATTATGAGGTGGGAATTTAATGAAATTCAGTCTAATAAAAATCACAGTGGTATAAATTGATAAATCCAACATTAAAAGTGTAATAAAGAGTTTTGTGACTATATGTGATCCTTTGTCTTGCCTTTACAGGAATGTCAGTGTGATGTCAAGTCCAAATGTGACTGTGATGGTGTGAAAGGAGAAAGGGTAATTGGTTTTCTTGCTTATGATTGATCTGCAATTTAGCAGACATTTATCTGAAACAGCTTTAAACATTTTTATGTTTATATTATTGTGTGCTCTATGCAACAGAAAATATTTATAAACCCCCCTTTTTGGATTAAAAAATATTAAAGGGAAAACCTCCAGGTCCTTAGTTCTTAGGTACATAGTTCCATATCACAGTTGTTTGGGATCTTTGGTGGGTCCCTGGATCAAACAAAGAAACACATGGTTGTCAAGGATAAGAAACATATCTCAATAAAACATGGCAGTATGGGTATGAATGTATGAAACCCGATGTACTTGAGATTTAATAAGACACAGAATGCAGTCTGGATTTAATATTAATAGTATCATTGTTTGTCATTTATTTATTCTGGTATTGTCTAGACCAGGGGTCGGAAACCTGCTGTTCATAAGCCACGTGCGACTCTTTGAGCACGAGGTTCTTCTCAGAACGATTCACGCATTCACATTTTCATGTCTTAACATATTATGATAATACTTTAGTGAATATAAAAAAAATTATTAATGGGCTAATATTATTATTTTTCAGATATTAGTATTATATATTTCTTTAGCTATATGTGAATGAGGCGCTTCTGTCTTAACTGCATAATTTACATCCTCAATATCATTCTCTATGATGAGAGTACGTCTCTGGTCGAATTTTCTGTAGTACGTGAGACTGGATGTAGGCTTCAAAGTTTATTGGGATTCCTAATTCTTTCATATACTTTTTGTAGTAAGTCGTCACCGTACTATGGAAGCGTATTACTGCCACGACATAATAAAAAATATTCTCACTATCATGTTATAACATGAAAATATCACATTAAAACGAGAAATCGTATCACATGATAAAGTGAAAATATCACACATATATGTGGTTTAGTTCATAGTGGTAAGTACATTTTGCACTGCTCAGTCAGCACAATTACAAGTACTGAAGTGGAGAGTGAAGGCCAAATGACTGCAGAGGCAAATTAACTTTACTCAGAAAGAAGAGGTGAGGCTGAAGACTATCGTTACAGAACTGAACAATATTGTGATATTAGTCACGTTTGTGCTGTCACTCTTCCGAGTAATTTAAAACTGAGATGTCGTACTAATTTTTTTTTGGAAGTACTTGAAGTTTTGTTTTTGTGTTAAATGCATATATACCCATATTGCATTTAAAAGTCATATATCAAACCCTCTTTTCAATCCATTGCGGCTTTTTGAAAATCTTGGGTCCGACATTTAGGATAAAATGGCTCCTTGCTTTAAAAAAGGTTGCCGACCTCTGGTCTAGACCGATCTTGCTTTGATTAAAATTGCATGATATCAATGAGTGGAGAAAGATTAAATATGTAAAATACTGTATGCTAAATCAATCATCTTATAGGGTGAAAAGGGCTTCCCAGGGATAGCTGGCTCTCAAGGAAAAACCGGTTTCCTAGGGACTGAAGGACCTCCTGGAATTCAAGGTCCAATAGTATGTATCCACTACCTATGGAGTATAGCATGTGCTATCCAGTTTGTTCATCTATTACATAAATTATTATGGCATAATCCACCATTTTCTCTCTTCATGCACCACCAAAGCCTTTTAATGCATTACTCCCCAAACTTGATGATGACACCCATTTATGCTAGTTTTGCTTCTGCCTCAAATAGTATTAATTCCATCCCTTTCAATCGATATTGATATAGTACCTTTCAAGCCATAGTGGCTTTCAAGCATAGTTGCAATTAGGGTGGCCACCATCGGCCCATATAATACGGGACACAGTTCCAATTCAGCATCATCCCATATTATAAGGAGTCCGACTCACAGAGCTATTGATTAATTCCAGTGAGGCATATCTGACAACACACTCCTTTATATAAACCTTATTTGCCCTTCTACATGAGTGTTTGAACAATGTAGTGTTCACATTCGTCCTGCTTATTATGAGTGTTAATGTATTTGTATTTTTGTTGAATAGGGGGAAATGGGAAGACCTGGTCTTACAGGTTCTAAAGGGGCTAAGGTGAGCATTACCCTTTATTTAGGAAAATTATTACAAAATCAATTCATTGAGACTTACTCATTAACTTTTACTCATCTTGATAATTAGGATAATTAGTAACTAAATGCTTGACTTAAATACTGTTAATTTTTTGTCTTACTATTACTGTAAGTGTGTCCAGTTATTTACATTAATAAGTTTTTCCTTTGTTCCATCAAAAATGTTCCCTACCTTGTTTAGGTTATTATCCCTGGTATTTTATAAATTCAACGGGTGTTTATTTAATTCTTATTCACACGCAGTACAATATCTTAATTTTTCTGTTTTTTTGAGTACTTTATTACAGAATCAAGATAAATATATAACATATTGATAAACAACAAAGTATTTTTGAACAAAAGCTTTATGTTTTAAATTAATGTTTATACAGTTCCTAAAGTAAATTTATAATTTCCTAAAAATTCAATTAAATCTTTTGATTCCTTTTTATAACTGAGTGTTTAGTGAGGCATTGAATCATTTTATTCTGGTCTGTGCTACAGGGCAGGACTGGAGAACTGGGATACGCTGGACAACCTGGGCAGCCGGTGAGCTTTTTCTGTAGTTCCCAGCCCTGATTGCCAGTCAATAAATTTTCAAGCACCTGTGAGCTGGCAGTATGAAATGAATTCAGCTAAAATCCACATGCATGCATATAAAATGGCATGTATTTGCACTGCGAATTAACCTGGTTGCATTGTATATGACACACTCCTGCTAGTCTGCATTGTTTGAATACATGATTGCATAATTTTGCAGGGAATCCCAGGAAAACGAGGGAAAATGGGGCCTCCAGGAGTCCCAGGTTGCAATGGGACAAAGGTACATTAATGCGTTTTTCATAGTTCTATAGTGTCTAACCTAATGCTATTATGACCTGTTTCTTGGTATAAGTATTACATGCACATACCTGCACAGAATATTAGCATAGAATATTACCATAGACATGTAAATTCGGTAACTTTTTCACCAGCCAGATTTATAATAACATGCCATTTCTCTAGGGTGACTTGGGATCCCCAGGGTTTATTGGTCCATCTGGATATAAAGGACCTCCTGTAAGTGATGGAGCTGTCAGAGACTCAGATCCATAGACTACTGTGTTGGCTAACTGTGTGACATTATTCCTCATTCTCATCATTTATTTTGTAAGCTGCATGTTTTGTAAAGTGATTAGACTGTCATTGAATGTATCTCTTGCTTATATTTTCAGGGCCTCCAAGGACCACCTGGTCCCAAGGCAGGTTTTTTTGCTTTTGATTTGATTTATTCATTCACTATATTCTCTGTATATAAAGCCACTTTTAACACAGTGGATAATATTTATGAATGTGACTGCTGATTATTCGTCTGTGAGCTTGAATTTTTATTTATTTATTAATTGGATTTTGTTTGTATAGGGTGCCTGCTATTTCTTTGAAGAAATACAGGCAGTAAAAGGTGAAGGTGGGCTGCCAGGAATAAAGGGGGAAATGGTAAGGGAATGAGCTACAGATTCTGCTGCAATATACAAATCATTGCATAATGTGTGATTCTGTAAAGGTAGCCGTACTTTTGTGTGTAGCTCTGTTTTTCTCTATGATAGGGACCACCAGGGAATCCCGGCATTCTCGGTGCATCTGGACTGGCAGGGCCATGCGGCAGGACGGTGAGAGGATCTTGTGATTTTATAATAATGCACAGCTCTAAAACTTACTTAGATCAAATTTTGAATCTCATGTTTCTTATAGGGACCACAGGGACAACCTGGTGCACCAGGAGAAAAGGTGAGGCCCCACAGTTTCTGGGTTGTTTTTCCTCTGTGACCCAATTACATGTACATTTGCACAACTGAAACCTCAGGATACGTGTCTATATATAATTTTGACCATTCTCCAAAAATTTGAAGGGTAAAGAAGGTCGTTCTGGTGCCCCAGGATCTCAAGGGCAGAAAGTAAGTTAAATTTCTTGGCAGTCTAGTCAGTCTTATAGTAAATTAACCAGCAGCACTAATTAGTCAGTCTTTATCTATAGTAGGATTTATCTCTTATTTCAGTAATAGTGCCACTTCCACCTATAAACTTCTTTTATGTTGTACAATAATTTCAGCTGGCGACACTCTTAGCCGTACTTGCTTTTAATATTTACAGGCTTATGACTCTCTAGGGTGCAGCGGTGATAGAGCAGCTAAAAACAGCAGTTTGTGTACAATATGAAAAAAGAGTGTATTCTAGTAATTTGGTTTCTTTTTCTAGGGTCGTCAAGGCCCACAGGGGGCACCAGGGAAGGAAGGAAAGAAGTTATTCATAGAAGGACACCGAGAACTAAAGGTCTGCACTGGCACACACGCTAATTTGCAATGCCTTGAAAGAGGCTGGTGGATTGCCTGGAACCAATCTACAATTTGTTTTGTTTAAATTTGTTATATTTATTTGATTCAGGGAGAGTCAGGAGACCAAGGATTCAAGGGCCACCGTGGTAAGCCAGTAAGTGCTACAATCCATATATAACTGAACATTACTTTTCATTTGCATGTTTCTTCTGTGTGGCAGTTTGTAAAAATGTAGAAGTGCACAGCTTTGTAAGTAAGTATTACTACTGTTTTGTGCGGCTTGGACCAGGAATGTACTAGGGGAGGCTAAATATAGCATGTTCTCCCTGCGTTTACTCTGGATCCCTCCTATTTGCATGTTCTCCCTGCGTTTACTCTGGATCCGTCCTATTTGCATGTTCTCCCTGCGTTTACTCTGGATCCCTACTATTTGCATGTTCTCCCTGCGTTTACTCTGGATCCCTCCTATTTGCATGTTCTCCCTGTGTTTACTCTGGATCCCTCCTATTTGCATGTTCTCCCTGTGTTTACTCTGGATCCCTCCTATTTGCATGTTCTCCCTGCGTTTTCTCCAGCTTTTGTTGCGTACTCTGGATCCCTCTCATTCGCATGTTCTTCCTGTGTTTACCGCAGCTTTTGCTGCATACTCTGTGTGAGGGCATGCCTTCAGGGTTATATTTGTCCAGTGTCCAGTTTGAATGTAAAGGTTGTATGTGTATTTTATACCTATGTTCCAGATTGTTTCTCCCTTCAACAAATTGCATTCCATCTTCTGTCTCTGCTGCACTTTCAACAAACCCCATTTTATCTTCTTCTTCATTTATCTTCTTCTTCTTGCTCCAGAATTCTAGTCCAGGTCCCATCTTACCTGAAACATATTATCACCTGGAAGTGAATAAAAGCAACATTTAGCCCAAAACACACCACTCCTCTTGTTCATTTCATTTCTGATTCAGTGCTATATTTACTTACTGTATTTTTGCTGATTTTACTTACTCCTGGGATTTGAGTTTTCATTACGATTGTTGCTCTTGCCTCTTTTGCAGTCTTGGTTGTATATGTTTGTGCACATGTGCATATATATCCCCCCCAGTTGTGGGGATTCATTATCCCTATTTTTAGGTGTTCAGTTAGAAATAAGTTTCTTTTCTTTTGTTTGTTGTGGGATTTTGCTTGTTGTTTTGGCATGAGTCCTTCCCAGTGTTAACAACAGTAGACTGTAAATCATGTATCAATACACTGGTCTGTTTCTTTTATATGGCTTGCTGTCTCCTTTTCCCCCTCCTTTTTCACCGTTGCCTTTGGCTGAACCTTATACACGGTCCTTACACTACTGAAGATAAGCCCACTGTAACCCCACTTTGACTAAACAGTTATGGGAAAATATACTTTGGAATTCTTGTACTAGTGTCTGTTTTGCATCTTTTGGTGTGTCCTTGCCTCTCTATATTATTTTTATTTCATTGTCATTGTATTTGTTCAGCTTGTAAGTCCATTCTATGATTCGTTTCTAAACAGGGTTCACCTGGACAATTCGGGTTAAAGGGAGCAAAAGGTCTTCGGGGACAATGTGGCCAAGAGGTATTTTTTTCAAACTAATGTGTCATTTGACTAATAAATGCAACTTTCCAGTGCCCATGACTTACATGCATGTAATCAACATTTCATTGGGACAGGGGCCATCTGGGAAGGCAGGAGTGTTTGGGTCCTCTGGTCATTGGGTAAGCTAGCAGATAGATGGCAAATTGTGGACTTTCATAATTTCAGAACAATTTATGCTGTTGTATTCTGCGAGGAGACACTCAGCTCAGAGAGTCAATCCTTCACTTTGCTGAAGAGATGCTTGTGGCATTTAAATGTGTAGTATTGTATATTAGTGAACAAATTATAATCTAACATACAAAATGAATTTTATATGTCATGCATTATTCACCTTCAGGATAGACTTATTAAAATGTCACTCACTTTCAGGGATCAAAAGGAGGAAAAGGTTGCACTGGCGACATAGGGGCACCGGGGGCACCAGTGAGTTTAGACCTAGATGTTTATGAAAAAGTATTCACTTTCTTCCAGTGGCTTCTCTGCTGGCTTGTTTTATGGCTAATGCTTTATTACCATTTCTACAGGGCAACAGAGGAGACCCAGGCCCCACTGGTCTCCCAGGAGAAGTAAGAATTATTCAGAATGTGAAGTGCTTTGAAACAATTTAATTTTATGACAATAAGCTATACAAATTGAATTGAATTAAATTGAATTGACATGAGTTAATGGCACCTTTGGGCAGTATATTGCTTTGAACACATTTATACTGACCACATGGAAGCACACATTAGTTATCGTTTCAATAACTGTCATTCAGATCCAACCTACAGTTATGTGTATTGTGACTTAATTTTTAGAGGGCTTTCTGTCTACACAGCTGATTAAGATACTCAGGAATATTAAAGGAGAGACAGGAATACCTGGATTTCCAGGTCTCAAGGGGAAGCAGGGTCATGAAGGTACGTCTGTGTCAAACAGATTAGGAAAGCAAACATTCTGCTTTAGTGTTTAAGTGTCAGCCAAACTGTTTGCAACATAATGTTACAATGTTATTGTTTTTTATTTTCAGGTTTACGTGGTTTAGTTGGTGCACCAGGCCCTGCAGGTCAGCTCAATACGCTTTTCTTTCTTTACTCTTAATAGCAGTTTATGTTCCATACTGCATACTGTAATGGGGCAGCATGTGGCTCAGTGGGCTAAGCCGGTGTGCTTGTAATCACAAGGTTGCCGGTTCAAACCCAGCCTCAGCCTGTCTGTGGGTCCTTGAGCAAGCCCCTTGACCCCCAGCTCCCTGGGCACCGCTACAGGTGGCTGCCCCTTGCAGACAGCTCGCTCTACAAAGAGCAAGTTGAGGGAGGCATAAAAATAATTTCCCCATGGGGACAAATAAAGCATTGATTATTATTATTAATACACATATGTAATCATAGCTGTTATTTTTTTAATTTATTCTGGTGTAACTACTAAATACCTGTTTAAAAATCTAGTCAGTAACCTAATCCATGAATGACAATATTTAAGTAATGTACCTGATAACTTTTCATGACTTTTGGATTGTCTCAATGTCAAATGTACACATAAACTGAAAAGAAAAGAAATATAAATAAGAAGAATTATACTTCTGTAAGTATTCTTTAAGACAACAGAACAATGTAAGATAATGGAGGTACAAATAAAACATTTCAACACATTTCGTAGTACATGGCCTAAGAGTGCCCTCAGTATTTTCTTAAGAAAATAGAGAGTACAGAAAATTCTCTTCATACAAATCTTCAAGATGCAAACTTTCAAAGATGCGAATGCGCGTATCCAATAAATTAAAAATAGTTTAAACAATTGCAAAATTGAAAATTGTGCCAGGATTTTAAATTACATGGACAAACATGGCTAACTAACCAGCTAGCTGTAGCACTGCTCATATGAATTAAAAAAAAGAAAAAATTTGTTCTGCATAGCATTAGGGAATTTCAAATTTTAATATCACCTAAAAAACAGTTAATGAAACCACAGTGGATAGGTACCACACTGTGATAGAAGAGGTAAGGACACTTTCAATAGTGGCTCTGTCGAACTGTGTTCGGACATAGAAAGAGATATGTTTTAACAGCAACCTAATAAAGAACATTCTTTGGTGAGCTTGTTTGATTATAGTGGCGGACTGAGTCTCCCATCTGAGGTCTCTGCTGATTGTTATTCCCATGAATTTGACAGAACCTACCACATTAACTGCTGTGTTGTTGATGAGTAGTGGAGGATGTGGAGGTTGTGATTTGTGAAAGTCAGTGATCATTTCCACAGTTTTGTTGAAGTTAAGCTCCAGGTTACTATCCATATATCATGCTGCCAGGTGTGTCACCAGGTCCCAATAGGCTTACCCATCATTGTTCTTGATGAGGGGAAGGACCATGGGATCATCAGTAATCTTAATAAGCTTGATGAATGGATTGTGTGACATGCAGTCATTGTTATGTAGGGAGAACAGGTATCGAGAAAGAACACAGTCCTGTGGAGTGCCAATGCTGC
>JAODUD010000036.1:17513867-17524055 GCA_026784285.1 Stomatorhinus walkeri
CCCCCCCCCCCCCCCCCCCCCCCCCCCCCCCCCCCCCCCCCCCCCCCCCCCCCCCCGCCAGATAACTACCAAGTTTAACCTGCGGCTTCTAATTGGATAAAAAAAAAATCTGTAATCCAATCACAGATAGAGCACTGTACCTGCAGATGTAGCAGCTTTGTGCACAGAAGGTCAGAGAAGAGAGTGTTTAAGGCCTATCTAAAGTGCACTAACAGTGTTCTGATGTAGGTGTTTGGCCTATCTAGGCTCTGAAGTATGTGATGGAGGCTGAAGTTTACAGCATTATCTGCATCATTGACTCTATAGGCGAACTATAAAGGGTCAAGGAGAGGTCCTGTGATAGATTTTAGATAGGATAGGACTAGTCTCTCACAGCACTTCATTCCATCAGATGTCAGGTCTGTAGTCATTCAGGCATGTGATCCTACCCTTCTTGGGGACTGGGATGATAATGGATGCTTTAAAGCAGGGTGGTACCTGGTATTCAGAGATGGACAACCTGAAGGTGGATGAAATGGTCTGTATGTTGGCACCTTGTATTCTAAGCAGTGGTCAGAATATCAAAGAGGTACATGGGGAATGGCAGGTGTTATGGGAAATTCAAGTCCCCCATGCTCCTACTATCGTGTGCTGATTTGAAATCATGACATCACCTACTCTCTCATACTTAGACGTTTTCTCTGTCATTTTACCATCATTCTACAAAAGTGTTGAGGTGAACATGCCATATATCAAAAACATTGCACATCTTTTAGATGTTTCTAAAGATACTTAAAATAGTTTAAATTGCTGCTAATAGATGGTTGTTTGGAAAATGCAGAAAACTGCAATATTGCTTGTTGGACTTAACATTCAGAGTTGGGCACAGAGAATTAAAGTCCAGACCAAGGTTTTCTTTCAACCAACCAGTAGAGCATGAAGAGTCACAGTCAGAGTACTCAACTGGTTGGTTGAAACAAAATCCTGGTCTGAACATAAAACTGCTTAATCATTTTCATACAGTTGTCCAAAAGTTAACAGTTTACTGCCGGTCCAATGTTATTAAAACTTTAAAACAAATCAGAACTTATCTTTCCGCTATTCTCACAATGCGGTATCAAAATTAACATGTGCTAAGGTAATCAAAGAGATAACACATTGTGATATAAAAATTAATGCTAATGCATTGATGCATTAATTTTCACACCCTTGGTATATACACAAGTATGCTCTAACACACAAACATAAGCATGTTTGTTCATCTTCCCGCTGTTTATCCTGATTAGGGCCACAGTGGGGCATGGAATATATCCTAGGCATGCACATTATGGGAAATTTGAGAGGGGCCCTGTAGGTATAAGGCAATAGTTTTACTTGTTGCACCACTATGCAACCCTGCATAAACACAGACATTTTTTAAAGTTGCATTAATAAACACAAGAAACCTGGTAGTAACATTTTTTTCTCCTCTAAGGGTTGGAGGCCTCTGGTCCCCCTGGAGTGTGGGGCCCTCTGGGGTGTATTGGTCAGAAAGGAGAGAAAGGTAACTGCGCTGCCCCCGCCATTGGTCCACCAGGAGCGTGCGGGCCTCGAGGAGTGGCCGGTCCCCCTGGTGACCCAGGACCCCCTGGGAAAGCAGGTAACTACTCTATTCTTGTAGATTTCATTTGATATTTTGTCTTCACTGCAATCAAAAGTAAGTCAGTTTCTTAACAGTTAGTTAGACTGTGGATGCTGTGTCGTAACATATGTGTAACCTCTCTAACAGATCCTCTAGAAGGCCGATTAGGACCCCCAGGGAAACAGGGACAGAAGGGCATAACAGGGTGTCAAGGAGTGAATGGAAAAATTGGACCATTTGGTTTGTCCTGCTTCTTCTGCTGTTTTTTATGTAGTCTGTCCATCACAGAACACATCTGGGCAGAATACGGATGGCACACATACACTTTATGGGCAATCTGCATGTGTCTTGAACTTGAGTGCTGGCCTTGAGCGACTGCGTCACATTGACTGTTGTGTCAGAACAAATTGAGTTGGAACTTAATAGACAGGAAGTTGAATAAAAGTTGCATGAAGTCTGATGAATTTGAAGAGTTCAGAAATGGAAATTTGTAACTCTCCAGAAGAAAAATGGGGCATTTATCACTGCCCCATTATATTCTCTATGATACAACTTTCAAGTCGTCTGCTAATTGGTAAGACATCCATGTGAGATCACGTATATTGGACAACTTCACAAACATTGCGGGAAGATCGCAAATAGGTTGCTGCAGATCCAAAACTCAATGGTAACTTGTGTTCTGGTACCTAACAAACAATAATATATAGACATGCATTAAGAAAAAAAGACTAGGAAATGTGTTTTTTGATTGATTGAAATTGGTTTAGCTAGATAGATAGATAGATAGATAGAATTTAACATTAGAAGATATGCAAATTAAGAGTAACAAAATAAAAACTAGTAATATTTTCTTCTGTTTCCTAAAAAGTTACTGATATCTAGTTGGATGGCTAGATGAACACCGCTTCAGTTCCCAAACCTCTCCTCAGGGGCACCCCAGCCGTTCCATGAGTTTGTTAAATTTCACCAACAGCCCAAGTCAAAAAATACATGGCTGCACTGCAAATACTAGGGTCATTATAGCAGAGGTTCTGAAATGGCTAAGCTGGCACACTTTGACAGGCATAATATCATAGTTTTACACCAACGTGAGGATAATTTAAACATCATTTTCTTTGCCTGCCTAAGACTTTTGCACAATACTGTACATACTGCAACAATACAAAGGAAAATATCAGGAGGGCAGTGTGCTATACAGGCCTAAACACTTAAGTCCATCACACTCCTCCCCTGCCATGTGACATTGGAGAGCTGTATGACCCTAGGGACAAAGGACCTTCTGAGCCTGTCTGTTCTGCATGACAGAGACAGGAGCCTATTACTGAACATGCTCTTCTGTTTGGAGAAAGTGGTGATGGCCATTGTCTAATATTGAGAGCAGTCTGCTCAGGGTCCTCCTATTGGGGTGAACAGTGTGGTAATCTCTCTAATGCAGGTCAAAAGGGTGAAACTTGCACAGTGTGTCGTTTACCACATTATGACCCCGCCCCCCCAGGGCCCCCTGGAGAATCAGGCACATGTGGATTGACAGGTAAGACATTTATTCCTAATACTAAAACATACAAGGGCTAACGGGGAAGAAAGCTGATAAGACCATTGGGTACAGTACACTTATTTATGAGCACCATAATTAATCACCTTTACAGTTGAATTAATGTTAAGAATAATAATCCCAGGAATGTGCTTATAGGTGAAGATGGAATGCCTGGTCCCAAAGGCATCCATGGTAGGAAAGGGATTCAAGGTCCACCTGGTCCACTGGTAATTATTAGTTTATCTGCTTTGGACTAACCACCACACAAAGTCACGATGTCACTGATATGCATGCACAACATGCTGAAGTATCCTAAAAAGATTTAACATTGTAATACCAATGTGACATGATAATACAAATTATGCTTGTAGAAGAACTTTGTAACACTAGCTTTTAATAGGACTACCTTGGCCAAGGACAGTATTTGCACCCCTTTGTGTTTGGCCAGGGTATTTGATAATCAGAAACAGCACTCCCATGTGGTGCTTCAAGCATACAATCACCGATCAGAGATTAAATTATGATTCTGTCAGATTTGGTGCCACAACACATACACATACTTTAGAAGTCTCTGTGAATTGCTTATGCACTCTGTATAAATAGTTGTATGTCTGCAGGGCTCCATTGGCTTTCCTGGTCCAAGAGGCCCACCAGGGGTAAAGGGGGTTAGGGGCACCTGCAATCAGATGGCGGAGAAGGGGGACCAAGGACTGCCTGGACAACGTGGTGTCTCTGGAATGTGTGGTAAAGATGGGGTCTCTGGGTGTGCAGGAGCCAAGGGCCGGCCGGGGCCGAAAGGCAGTCTGGTGAGTGACTGAACAGTGTAATCCCGTGTGGGCCCACTGTGGGTTTGCCCTCACTAGATATATTCAATACAGGGACTTCCAGGCCTAAAAGGAGAGCCAGGCCCCTTAGGGCTTCCTGGAGCACATGGACCTCAAGGAAGAAAGGGGCTGCAGGGTTTACTTGGCTATGGGCCATCAGGATTCAAAGGACAGAAGGGAATCCAAGGTGTTGAAGGTCTTCGAGGGAGACCTGGAGAGCCAGGTATTTTCTTGATACAATACTGTAACCCTAACTACTAAGACATAGTAAAGTACACTACAGACTAAAGTATAATGGAATATATTATACCGCAAAACTTTTTTCAAATATGTCTAGCACATTCTAAGAAGACTTATTACTTAACTTTCTGCTTAGTGACCATAATTTAATACCTGTCAGTTTTTCATTATACTTATAGGCACTGAAAGAGTCAGTAACTTCTCTCTTTATTCATGACCTGCGTTTCTACAATTTACCTTACGACCTGTAGGGGAGAAGGGGTCTGAACACAGAATAAAGGCAACTCCTGGAGATAGGGGCCCTCCAGGAGGAAATGGAAAACAAGGATACCCAGGGCAGCTAGGTAAGCAACAAGAGATATGTGTGTTCTGCACAATGGAACTCTTCTCTTGTACGAAAGGCAGCATCCCCCATGGGAAGTGTGATAAATAGTTTATTTTGAACAGTTTGAGATGACAAATGCGCAGTACTGTGAAAATATGTTAGGCAGTCCAAGAAAATGACATTGAAGTGGTCTTCGTGTGGTTGTAAAATTGTGAATTTATGTCCGCAAAAGTGTTTTAGCTTAGCTATTGTAAAACCTCTCCTAACGTTATTCAAGTGTTTGGAGCAAACACCCAGTACACACTGGTATTTTTGACTCGTTAACACGCACCCATCATGAGGGTAATGCATGTCTCATTTACTGACTTTTTAAAACCAATTAATTAACTGAGCTGGTGATAAAATTCAATGATACATTAAATGGCTGAGGTGGCACTAAGGAGAGATTTGTGAAGTGAAGAGGTGTTTCTCGAGCTATCTAGCAAGATATCAGTGATATTCCAAAGAGAAGAAACTCCTCTTAGTTTTTATTGTTACCCTTAATTTGCATACGTTCTAATCTTAAATTTTTAGTTCTCCCCAAATTTACTCCCAGATAAACAGCTTTAAATATGTCTCTTGATTTTTGCACAGCACTGTATTTTAAAGGATTCTCGTCTGACTCTGCCCTTTCTTATATGGTGTACCGCAGTAGTCTCCAGCTCCAGTTTGTCTTGGTTGCCGTCTCTCCTGTTCAGTTGCTCAGCAGTTGATGTCGGGCATTTATTCCTCTGGTCCTTGGTCTCTTCTCCCTGGTGCCTGGTTCTGTGTTCTGTCTTTGGTCCTGTTCGGTGTCATTTCCTGTTGTCCTTTTAGTCACTGGTCTGACCTCTGTCTGTTCCATGTTTGTATTGCTGTGTGTCCTGTCCTGTCCTGTTCTGTCCTGTCCTGTCCTGTCTTGTTCTGTCCTGTAATGGCCTGGTCAGGGGCTCAGCCCCTCTGGCCTTGTGCGGTTCATGTTTTGACACCTTTCAGTATCGTTTGTTTCCTTGCTCCCACTCAGTTAAATAAAACCCTTTTTTGTTCCAAATGCTCGCCTTTGAGTCCACCATCTCCACCAATATGTTTTGAAATTAATAAAATTTCAATTAATTATTGTTCAATGATGATTATTAACTAATTGTTATGCTGAATGGTTGGTTCCTCCAAACTCGATTGCGAATCCCTGTGAGTCTGTTTGTGTGAGACTTAATTAATTAATTACCAGTATCGCTTAGTAACCTGGGTTAGAAGCTCATCCAGTAAGCTGCATCACCAGGTAATGTAAAGGATTGGTAGTGAAGCTCCCTTCACGGCTCGCCATATTTCAGGTGAGTTTGAGGTTTCAGAGCACTCAGGAAGGCACAACGTTTGGAGCGGTTGTTGGAGTGGAGCCCCTTGGATTCTCTCCTTGTGAAGCTTTAAGGTGAAAGATTTGGTCTTGGTTGCAGTTCTCTGTTGGGTAGCAGGCCTTCCCTGGCAGGCTTCAGGAGGGCTTCTTGCGAGCTTCTCCCTCTGTGGGGCTGATGTTCTCTGCCTCTCTTCTTTGGGCTCTCATTTATCCTGAGGCTTTGTTCTGAGGTGCCAGGTTTTATGGTCTAAAGTTCATGAATAGGAATGACCAGGAATTTGACACCTGAACCAATGGCTGATCATCTAGTTGACGGGCTTTCAGAGGGGTATCTGTGGCAATCCTTTTGGTATTTATGACCAGTCTGATTCCCCTTTACTGATGATTTTCATTAAACTGGTGTAACTTTTGATACATACCGTTTCATGGTAACCACTGACCATATTTGGAATCGGGACTGATTTTCCATTAGATTGAAACCAAACATGCCATACCAGCCTGGTTCATACCTCATACCGTTTGTATTAATTAATTAACAATTCAAATTCCTTATGTTACTGACTCACATTACTATATAGGTGTCCTGGGTTGCACCTCAACAGATGTTACACTTTGGATAAATTGTACAGACATTACATTACATATTCACAATCAAACAGCACATCTTACCCTTAGATAGGCATGGCCGTTAGTTTGTGGCAATGCCAATTTAAATTGCACATCTGCGGACAACATATTTTTCCTTATTGCTTATCCTAATTGATCTTCTCCCCAGAATTGATAATGTACATGTTAATTCAGTTCTTTTAATGCAGAATAGTAGGACAAAGGATATATACACACACTAAAGAAAAAAACACAAAAACCTTTTTTCTTTACTGTCAAACATTAAATCAGAGTAAACTTTTTCTGTTTTAGATCAGATTTTTTGCATTTGTTAAATGTCAGAATAGTGAGAATTATGTATTTTTTCACTTTCAGCAAAGTGAGAAGTATACATACACTAAGTTTATTGTCTTTAAACAAAAAGAAAGCAGATGATTCCATTCTGAGCTGAAGAAGCTTCTGATAGGTTAATTTATTCCATTTGAGTTCATTGGTGGCACACCTGTGGATGCATATAAAGGCACACCTCAAACACAGAGCCGCTTCCTTTGACATCATGGGAAAATCAAGAGAAATCAACCAAGACATCAGGAAAAAAACTGTGGACCTCCAAAAGTGTGGCTCATCCTTAGGTGCAATTTCCAGATGTATAAAATGACTTGACTTGTGTTTGTGGTAAAAATTTGCCTGTGGAAAAAAATGAACTTGTTTTCACCTAGATGTTTGTTACTCTTCAGGAGATCCTGGGAGCAGTGGTCACAGAGGTCATACTGGTCACTGTGGCAGCAAGGGAGAAAGAGGTGAATCTCTTCCAGGTCCAATTGGATCTACTGGTACCAAAGGTGAGTGGTAGTAGCTGAATTTCTCATTTAGTAAGATGGATCTCTATGAAATATTGGTTGCTTTAATGTAGTGACAGTCACACGTTGACTTTCATAGGTGATAAAGGTCAACCAGGCATTCCAGGTGTAAGAAGCGTGGGTCTCCCAGGACGAGTGGGACTGAATGGGTCCCCAGGGATGACAGGGCTAAAGGTTAGATGAAAGGATTTGATACATAGTCACTGTTTATGCTTTTAATCTTCAATGAAAACTAGAGATGGCAATTTTGAATCATCGAAACAATTTCGAAACATTCGAGACAAACAATGTTTCGAAACGGTTCGAAAAGTTTTGAAACAATAGCTGTGCACAGCCTGCTGGCAAAAACTGGAACTGCAACTATACCAAATACGGCAATACCTATTGCGGCAACTTTCAAAAGTGTGCATAATACTATGGCTGAATAGTGTAAATCAAGTTATCATTGCATAAAACAAATTATCATACCATAAAGAGCTGAGGGAGGCGTAAAGATTTCCCCATGGGGATCAATAAAATATTGAAAATTTGTATGCACCAGAATTTCCACCAGTCAATCAAAACCTAAATTGGGTCTTGTATCATTTATAGAGATTATTTGTTCTCATGGTTGTATGTATGGTGTGCATAGTAATTAATTAGCTACTGAGGTTAGAATACGCATCCTATCTAGGTTTGTGTATGCTGAGCAGGTTATAGGAATGGTTTAGTTTCAATTAATTTGTATAGAATAGAACAGTGCAAAAACACAGTTTCAGACAACAGTCTTTTAGTCTGTTATCAATGTTAATATATGTATATGTAATCTATGTGCCTATGCGTACTCTAGCTTTTTGATTTATATTTCTAACTGAATCTAAGCAAAACCTTGGTATTACACCTACTATACATGTATATCCCTCACTATATTTATGCCTATATCACATTAACTGCTAACCTGATTCACTAATACAATTGGATTTCAAATAATAATGATCGCCAAACTACTCGCTCAAACCAACAAGCCCCGTTTTTTTCCGGGGGTTTTTTAATAGTTTTTTTTCTCTTGCCGTAAACAGTGACATGGCGGTCACGTGACTGATGTTTTGAAACATTTCGTAAACTCCGTATCGAGACCAGAAGTCTTCGGAATGGATCGATCCTGGGTGCCAAAATTGCCATCTCTAATGAAAACAATGTTTATGTTGACAGGGAAAATGTAATGTAGGACCACAAGGGTCCCCTGGTTGGCAAGGCCCATCAGGGGATGATGGCACTCCGGGGCCTGCAGGTGACTTTGGGAAGCGAGGTGTGCTGGGTTCTCCTGGATATCCTGGCCGCAATGGAGAGTGTGGTGAACAGGGTATAGCTCCACGCACACTAATAAGCATGGACACACTGCACTCTGGTCTGGGGGTAAGCCCAGTGATACTGGGCTTACATATATACTGTACCTCACCACTTGGTTTCTTCTATTTCCAGGGAGGAAAGGATGCGATGGGTTTAGGGGTCCACCTGGAAATCCAGGGACATGCACAAACGGATCTGAGGGCCTTGTAGGGTGTATTGGTCGTAAAGGACCCAACGGTGAAACAGGCATGGCATTTAAAAAATATTTTTAATATATCTTTATTTTTACATGGCAATCACTGTTGGAAAAGGTGAAGAGAGGTGTGAGAGAGGGACTAAAGAAAACAGACACTGAACTTCTGTAGCTTTTGGGCTGAATGTCAGTATTTTGTCAAGGCAAAATACAGTAATTTATACACTTAGAATGACAGACAAACACAGTACCAGTAAAAGTTTGAATAAATTTGCTAGGGTTTATGTTTTACACCATATAATTTTTGCAACTGCTTGAAATGAAAAAAAAAAACAAACACATTACAATAAACAAAGCAAAACAGAAGAGGCATCAGCAGTGTTCTAGAAAATTTAGTCTTGGATGCTTCATAATAGCGAAGATTTATTGTGATACAGGGTTTGCAACTTTGTAACATTCAGTTATCAAGTTTCAATGCAAAATTGCCCAAAATGCCCCCGCCCCCCACAGCTCCAGAGATGTCGGGTACTTTGGGGTGCTTTTTGCTTTGACTCCTTCGTCCCATTCATCTCATTGATGTTTTATGGAACTGAGACTGGCAGACTAAGCAAGCCAGGATAATTGTTTAAGTTTTTCTTTACTTTCTTCGTCAGTTAGTTCTTCCATATTTTGTGGCATTTGGGTCATTATTATTATTAAAGAATGAAGGACATCCTAATCAGCCGTAATGCTAATGGAGTGATGTGCTTTTGAAGGGTTGTGACAGTCATGTTGGCTGAGGTTGCCACGGATTTGGCAAAGATCATGAATTCTCCCATAAGCAAAGCATCCCCAAGATACCACATTCTTTGTATTCAGCAGTGAGAACCACACCTGCAGAACTGACTGCCACGCCTGTGAAAAAAGTGTATGCATTTAAAGCACTATGTTACTATAGGTTGCATATAAATTTTTATGATTGAATTGGCTTCTCATGCAGTTACTTTAATGCTAGTTTTATAGTTGTAATGTGACTTCTTTTATAGGGCCAAGAGGACATAAAGGGATAAAAGGAAGCCCTGGGGAACCAGGACAGGGTGTTCTAGGTCCAATTGGGGTACCAGGATACCCAGGATTCAATGGATCACTTGGCTCAAGTGGACCTATTGGGCTGAAAGGGTTTCCAGGCCCAAGTGGTCTTCCTGGGTCCCCTGGTAAATTGCCACACACACACACACACACACACACAGTAGAGGAAATAATTATTTGACCCCTCGCTGATTTTGTAAGTTTGTCCAATGACAAAGAAATGAAAAGTCTCAGAACAGT
>JAODUD010000036.1:17527582-17540204 GCA_026784285.1 Stomatorhinus walkeri
TACTGTATATTTAAAAACCCGCGAAGTCGTGAATCCGCGATAAGTGAACCGCGAAGTAGCGAGGGATCACTGTAATGCGACTAATCATGAAATCCAATTCTAGCCCGGTTAATTGCCATTGTTAACAATATCAGTTGATAACACATTACGCGCAGTGTTTTAGGTATAAAACTCTGTAGCAAGACGTCCACAGATAAGTTGGATGGTATAGTGTGTGACCGATTTAATGAGCCACAAATGAGAAGTAGTGCTTAAACCAGGGGTGGCCAATCTTCCTCAAAGGGCCTCTGTGTATGCGAGTTTTTGTTGCAGCTGATTGGCTGAGGAGTCCTCACATCTGGGTTTGAACAGCTGACCTAAAGGTTGCCCCAAAAACCTGCATACACACCGGCCCTTTGCAGATAAGACTGGCCACCGCTGGCTTAAACAGTATAAAACTACAACTTTCCCTTTTGTTGATAAAGGGTGCAGCCATCTTGGATTCTGAACTCTGGATCCTCTGTGCTACTCCGAGATATTTCTCGGATCTCTGAGAAACGGGAGCATGCATGTCGTCACTTCTGGCTTTAAAACTCAGAATCCGACTTGGAATACGAGTTCTGAGGGCAAATGGAACCACCTAAACTGCCTGAAATGGGTTAACAGAGACATTTCAGGGATTTTGAGTCATTCTGCGCTGCATATGGGTTAATTGCGTTAAAAAATTTAATCAGATTAATCATGATTAATCCGCGTTAACCCATTAATTTTAATTCATAATCAAGAAATCTTTTGTGAACACATGAAGCAAAATTATTGGCTCCGTTGAGTAATGTCTTAAGACCAAAGAAATTAGCATCCTTGCTGAGAAAATATGTCTTCATATTGCTCCTGTTGTACAGAAAGTCGTGTTTTCTATTACTATTTCATGTTTCTCATGTACAATTATGACATCACACACATGCAAAATGCCTTTATCATTCATCAACATGGGCAAATTGAAAGAGCATTCATCTCAAATGAAATTACAGGCTGTTAACCTTTACACGGTAGTGGCAGTAGAAAGACTGAGAAGTAGTTAAAAATGCCACTGAGTACAATCAAAACAATTATTCAAAAAATGTATAAGTTTATCTGTAAGAGGACAAATCAGCATACTGGCACCACCCACAGTGCCATTTATAGTGTGAGGTAAAAAGGACACACAATATTTAGCTCATGATATGTTTGAATCTTGGGACTTGAACATTTCAAAATCTGTCTGACACCACCTGCAGCTCCAGAAGCTTTTTGGAAGTGTTTCTATTTGGAGGTGTTCCCCAAGATCTAACTAGAATTGCTCTCCAACCTAGTTAAAGTTATAGAAAGCTCAATGCTGTTGTCCTTGCCAGGAGAGGTTTTACTAAATATTAAGAGTGGGGTTACAAATAATTGTCAAACCTGTATTTTCCATAAAATTATGTTACTAAATCATGGTCTTTGGGGAAAAAAAACTAAGTTTTAAAAAAAAAAAGCCTTGTTTGAGATCAACATACCGCAGTTCATCTTAATATACATTAATGTTAAACTCAACTTCATGAAGGTCGGTGTTGACTCTATTGCGGTGTGACACCTGGCAGGAACCATGGGCTGCATTGGGCGAAAGGGCTATCGAGGCAGCCCAGGACCTGCTGGGGAGCGAGGAGTCCCTGGGCGTTACGGGGTGACGGTCAGCATTGATCTTTTGGGAGATGATGGGGACTCTGGTAATTCAGGTAAATACGTGAAATGTTCCTGTTACAAGGTACTGATCCTTCTGGCAATTCAGCTAACTGTCTTACTGTCTGTACATGCAGTGTGATCCATTGATAATCTTGCCATAATTTGTTGTCCAATAGGCATACAAGGGTCTATTGGCCCTAAAGGAGACCCAGGAAGTCAAGGACTGTGTGGGCAAAATGGGAAGAATGGTAACCCTGGATATGCTGGCCAACAAGGTGCTTAATTTTATCCTTCAATTATATTGCATTTAAAGTCTGCTTGATGTATAATACCAGCACTGACCTGTCCTATAGGTGATTTAGGTGATTACCTAGGGTGCCATTTGATTAGGGGGTGCAAAAGAGTGAGTGAAATAAAAATCAGACAAAATACCTCTGTTTGAATTCTGTGACATTACAATCATTTGCACCATTTTTTTTTCTTGTGAAACAGACATTTGATAAACAATCAGCAGTCAGATACTTGTTTGCTAGTTTGTTTTTAACTGACTAAATGTTTTTTCTGCTGCTCTGGGTGGTAGTTGGGGGGGAGGCGGGGGAGAGGTGGACACTCAGCAGAGACTCATCTAGGCGACTAGGACACCCAGGACTGACCCTGTATGAAACCATACTTTCATTCAAAACTTGAATACTTTAAGTGTCATGACCTGGTTGTGCCGATCCTCCTGTGCCACGGCCCCTTGTTAACCTCATGTGGATTCCCAGTGTTTAACAGCTGTTTCTGATTGTCATTAGTCCAGTGTATTAAGTCCGCATTTCCGTTCATTTGCCCAGTCCGGTCATTGTAATGTTGCGTGTTTTGTTGAGCGTTTGCCCCGCAAATAAAGTCCTTTGTCCGTATCAGCGGCTTGCCATGCCTGCTTCCCTGCACCAGTCGTGACATAAGTTGCTTAAATTAAAACATAACTGTACCTGACTTATAGTTTTGCTATTTCTGTGTTATATGTTTCATGGCAATATCTTCCTATTCTCCAGAATTATCAGCAACCCTAAAGAGAGGTAAAACGAAAAGCATGAAATAATATATCCATATAAGAAAATATTTAAAAATCTGTATATAAAGATTGAACTTTTTGACGATACCATCACTATGTTTGCCAAACGAAGAGGACAGCATAGGAAAAGTACCTGGTACCCACTGTCAGATGTTGTGCAGGATCATTGATGCTTCAGGGCTGTTTTGCGGCGAGGGGCCAATAATTGATCAAAAACATCATGAATTCCACAAAACACCAGATTGATTTACCCAAACACCTACTGTAGCTGCCTCTGTTAGAAGGTTGAAACTTGCCTATGGATGGACCTTTCAGCAAGATAATGATCTCAAAATTATACATAAATCAAAATACAAATGGCTGCCAGAACAAAATCTAGACCAGTGGTATCAAACTCATTTTAGTGAATGGGCCACACATTGAAACTTGTCCAAACTCGTGTTGGCCACATAAAAATGTTTTCTGGATTATTAAAACCACGTTTACACCCTTAGTATATTGTTTTACTTGCTAAACTGCTTTTTCAGTTTTTTGTTTTAGTAGTACAGTTTTCTTTTTCTCCCAGTAGAGGTACGTTAATTGCATTGTTCATAAATCATGTACAATCAAATGAACAGACTGGAATGCTTTATGAAGCTTTATGATACAAATAATCAATGGTTTTGTCATATGCACAACCAAACAATTACAGGGATGTTATGCTTAATGATGCAAGATTAAGTTTGCTTAAAACAAATAAAAAGTCAGTAATAATTTCAGTGACCAGAATTTATGGGGTGGCAAGTATCCAGTATCTCAATTTCATGCTCGAAATACATTCTGTGCCACAAAAGACATTATTTAATGACAGAATCAAATAATGCCTTGCTGCATTTTGTCCATAGCAAGACAAACTCAAGTTACATTTAGTGCCGAGAAGCATAAAGACTTCATGCACAGAAATCAAAAGGAATGCTTTATCTTGTGCACAGAACAGATATTAACACTGATATTTGATATTAGAACAGAAGAAAGTCATTTCGTTCACAAAATGTATTATATCAACTAAATAAATTCATTTTGTGTACAAAATGCATTTTGTGAGTGATAGGAAGTCATTTTGTGGACAAAATGCATTTCCAAAACAAAAGAGTCATTTTGGGGATGAAATGGATTTTGTCAACTAAATAATTCCAGTGTGTGTGTTATTCAGGGGAATGTGGCATGGTAACAGCCTACAATTGGAGGGAATAAGTGCTGAGTTTTTTCATTGGTTTGGCTTAAAACTTAAACCTATTCAAGATTCAAAATGAGCTCTGTTAAAATTTCCAGTTGTATCTCAATTAATAGCTCTTATTCAGTTCTTATTGTGATACTGATAACAGCTAGTTATTTTATCTCTATTTATGCTGTTTTAACTTATTAAGCCTAATTTATAATCAAGGACCCAGTATTACTTCCCTAAGGACAACTAATCAGTAAGCTATTAAGTTTAGCATTTGTAGGCTTGTATCAAACCCATTACCAGTTTGGTAGGAATGGTAATACAGTCACATACAAATCTGAACATAACATTCACAATAGAGCAATTCAAACATTTCCCATGGACAAGCGTAGTGAATGAAATTACAGTACTGAAATACTAATCAGCCTTTCAGCAAAGAGTGCAAAGTAATCTTAGCTAATGCCCATGTTATGCAGTCCATGCAAAATCCAAGTAATCCGAAGAGAGAAAAATTTGCAATTTGAGTGCATTCATCGCTATTTGGGAGTCCACTTACATCAAAAATATCAATACTTTACTCAGTCCAACCTCAGCTTTGCAGAAGGAAAAGTTAACGTGGGAGATGAATGGTAATTTCTATAGTTTTCAGTTTAACTTAACCCTATTTTTCCTTTTCAAGATCCAAAGTGAGCTCTGTTTAAATTTCCAGTCCTATCTCAATCATAAGGTCTTATTCAGTTCCTATTGTGATACTGATAACAGTAAGTTATTTTATCTCTATTTAAACTGTTTTAACTTAATATGCCTAATTTATACTCAATGATCCAGTATTACTAGCATTATCCAGTATTACTAATGAAATTCAGTACGTATACAAATGAAAGTATATGAAGGAAATTACGTAATACCAAGATCCCTGTACAAGTGCTCTCCAGCCAAGTTACAAAGTCACAAAAGACGGAAAGATGAATCTTCTCCCAAGCTATAGGTTTAGCAGACTGTAATAAGGTCTCCTGCAATATTGTGCAGTATTTGTGACCATTTATTTTCCCAAGATTCCTAGTCCCAGCATATGAAAAGCCTCCTCATCGCATGATTCTGCCACCACCATATTTTACCATAAGTATGGTGTTTCTTGAGGAATGAACAGTGTTACTTTTATACCACACATACTTTTTTGAATTCTAGAAAAAATTGGTATTTTGGTCTCATCTGACTATAAAACCTACTCCCACATTTTTAGTAGCCTTCTCTCACCAGTTGACATCTTGCTTTGACGCTTAGTTTTGCGGACGGCCTGGGTATTCTGATGAACCTTCAACAGTGTTTAATTGGGCATTCAAACTCTTTCAATATTTTCATTCTCATGTGCATTTCAATGACTTTGTTAGCACAATGCTTCTTTGTCTTACTTTTTGTAGAGATTGTCCAACAGCGACAATGGGAATTCCAAAGGGCATTTTTTTATATCCAGAGAGAAACATCATGTCATGAGCAGGTGCAGGCGTAGGAGGCGGGGAGGCACGCAAGTCCAAATTAAGGGGAAATACGGGGTTTATTGAAAGGAAAACGACAACTACAGGACATACAGACAGCAGAACTCATACGTAGACTTCACAACGTTAATGACCGTACTGGGGAAACAAATTGAAACAGCTGCTAAACACGGGGAATCCACACAGGGTAGATGAGGGGATGTGGCACATGGGAGGATCGGATGAGCGGGGCATGACACATTAGGTAGTACCTAATTATGTTTAATTATGGTCTAATAAATGTCACATTTGTGTTCTTTGTGAAAAAAAAAAAAGTCATTTCTTTAAACCTGCAGCTTCCAAAGCACAGGGGTTGAATATTTATGAAAACAGCACATTTGTATTTTCATCTTTTTTGTGTTAGTAGACAACTGACCTATTTTGCCATTTTAAAATACAATAGAGCAAAAGATTTCTGAACAATGTTATGTGAGAAAATTATGAATATATATTTTTTATACTCCAGACAATCATAATAACTTTCAGGGGGAACACTTTTGCAAGCTTTATATGGATGTAAATGGTCTCTACAATCTCTAGTCTACCTGAAACACCTCATTGGAATTCCAGAGCTTACTTTCTCGACTTAGTGAGGTCACCCATAGCACAATCTTTATTGGCCACCTACCTGCAAGGCTGAGATTGCAGACTGCAAGACAGAGGCGGAACATGTGCTGAAGAGTAATTATTACGCACAATGAATGACTTAATAATGTAAAGGGAAGGGGAAATGTGTTGCCATGTCATTAAGCAGCCAGTTATTCTCAAGCTGGATTTCCTGAAAACATGGCTTCCGAAGCGCCCTGTCTTTCCTTTTAAGGAATCTTTTATCTTTAGCAAATTTGTATGACTGTCTGCATATCGATTGGGCCTTTTTTTTCCACAGGTTCACCTGGGGATCCTGGAGTTGATGGGCCCAATGGAAATATAGGTTTTCCAGGAGCCAATGGTGCACCTGGTAAAGCAGGATTGCCAGGTAACTAGCAGCACTCATACACATGCATTAATTAATAGTGTTTACCTTACAGTAGTACTAAACACTGAATACGGTCAAACTTTCAATAAATGAATTAACATGATTATAATTGATCAATTTAATAAAGATACCAAACATACCATACATACCTAATAATGATCTTAAACAATGGGTAAGAATAGATACTCGCTTCATACTCAGTGAAAAACCAGATTCCCTCAGTGTAACAAGTCATAACATTAATGTTACATAAAGTATACCTAAAATGTAAAAAAATCTGTTAAAACTCAGCCTTCAGTTATTAAATTCTAATGTGTGTTTATAATATAAACCTTTTGGCAGTCAAAACAAGATAAACTACGAGTGATTTAACCACTTTGTGACACTTCAAGATTATATTATGATACAAACATCTAATGTACTTGTGAAAATAAATGGTTCCATTTTACTTCTGATCTGAACAGTTCTTGCATCAGACAGGATATGAAATTTCAGCTGATTGTCTAATCACTTACTCTGTCCAAGTCAATTTTTCCCAATCACAAATCATGGAGTAGCCTAAAACAGTGTCTTTGCAGCACTGTAAAATAAAATGGGTTAGCAGAGTGGTAAGGCTGCAACGCCCTGCCTTTAGCTCCGCTCCTGGTTAGCAACATGCTTGATTGTATTCTCAGGATGCAAAGGAGCTAAGGGCGATGCTGGTGCTCAGGGCACCGCCGGCTATCACGGACCGATGGGCACTCATGGACCAAAAGGACAAAAAGGTGAACCTAGCCCCCCCGGATTTGGCCAAAAAGGAGCAACAGGAGCAAAGGTATGGGTGTCTGCTTACTGTCAGAAAGCCTTTCGACACCTACCTTATAACTATACCCCACTCAGTATATCAAAAATGTGTTCCATTTTCTATTTTTTGAGATTATGACATTACTCCATCCCACCTGATGCTATGTAATTTGACATCATTTAGCTCACTAGTGTTTTTAAACCAGCACTACACTTCACAATTCATTACTTCCTAACATCATGACTAGAAGTGGAAAAATTATTAAATTCTTCATTTAATTATTAAATTAAATTCTTCACAAAACCCTAAGAACGACCTTGTTAATTTGTCTTTTCCCTTTGGCTTTGAAAATATTTTTGCTGAATTTTACTCTTATTGATAAAACATGGAACACGTCGACCATTTCATTTTTCTTTAAAAAAAAACCTCTAAGAATACTGACATACTTGTTTCACCACAGAAGTCAGTCATGTTGATCTTACTCATTCTACATGTCTGTCCATGCAGTGTTTTTTATTTGACTTTATTGCACTTTATTTTATTTGTTATTGTTGTATCCCAGCATAGGGCGAGCAAGGAACAAGGAATCAGGGTCAGGCAGATGGAAATCCAACAAACAGGGTGGGGGGGTTTATTGCAAGCACAGCACACAAAACAGGGAAAACTTCAGTGACAGATCAGGGCAACAGACTCTGTTTGGACTTAAACACACAGGACTAGACAAAATAATAAGAAACAGCTGGGAACAATTGGATTGCACGTGAAGTTAATGAGGGGTGTAGCACACGAGAGGGTCACACGAGCAGGTCATGACAGGTATGGACATACTTTTTGTTACAATTTTGTATTTGTCTAGAGAAGACTTGATTCAAAATAAAAAATTAGTCACCATGTTAATCTACATCAATCCAAAGTTTACGTTATTGTACTTTATTTTGCTTGATTTATGGGACATACTTAACTACACTAGATTTTATTTAAAGTTCCCAATAAAATATAAAAAAATGCTAATTATATTTGCATTTTTGAATTCATTGAAATGTAAAGGATTGTGTGAAATTTCATCATTTCAACTACTATGCCCAGTATCAAACTGGATCGTATTGTGGGAATTTCTGAGGTATCAAAAAAAATCGAACTGTTGGCATAAGGAATCTATATTATATCGTATTGCGAGGAAAGCTGTGATTTATACCCCTAATAGGTGGCACTACTTTTGCTCTCACAATTAAAAGGGTTGCGATAGTATTGGTCAGTTGCCTCACGCCATCACTCCACTGTCTTGGTACATTGTCAGTCATGGTAATTGAGTACTCGGAGAATGCAACCTAGTTTGGTCAAGTCAGACTTTATTCCAACACCAGTCAATTTCAGTACACTACTTACAGTAACGTGAAATAATCTCTGTTCATCTGTGTCTAATTTTTCCAATCCTTTGCATCTCCATGTTTCACAAAGTCACCTGCATAACCTCTCCCACCACATCCATAAACTTACTCTTAGTTCTTCCTCTTTTCCTCTTGCCAGCAACCTTCTTCCATTATACTCAGCATCTCTCCTCTGTACATGTCCAATCCAATGCAATCTCGCCTCTCTGGCTTTATCTCCAAACTGTCCAACCCAAGCTGTCCCTCTAATATCCTCATTCCTAATCCTATCCATCCTTGTCACTCCCAACGCAAATCATAACATCTTTAACTCTCCCATCCCCAGCTCTGCCTCCTGTCTTTTCATCGATGTCTCTGTCTCTAACCAATATAGTAACATCGCTGGTCTCACATCTTGCTCTTGCTGATACCCGCCTGTCCCAAATCACTTCTGCTACTCCACCTTACCTACACTCTCTGCTTCACCTCTCTTCCACACCTCTCCATACACTGAATTGTTGATCCCAAGTATTCAAACATTCTCCAACTCTAGTCCCTGCATCCTCACCATTCCACTGTCATTCATGCACATCTTACGTCTCAAGACTTGCATTCTAAGTACGAGTATAAGAATAAATTTCATGATTATTGTCACATTCGGTGTTGTCGGGCGAGCAATCGGGCGAGCAAGCCGTGAATACGGGCAGAAAACAGGGTTTATTCCGGGGAACACGAAGCACATCAACACAACGTCAATGACAGATCTGGGGGAGACTGACTCAGACGCGGACTAAATACTCAAGACAAGTAGTAGGGCTTTGTGAATTCAAATTCCCATATAAGCCTTTAGCATTTAGATTTTTTTAAACGTTTCCCCAAATATGGAAAACTACAGTATTTCATATCTCATTTCTATTAGACTGACATTGAATCGGAATCTAATCGTATCGGATTGAATCAAATTGTTAACTTGTGAAACACAATGACATTGTGGGGCATGTGTGCCAATTCCCAGCCTTAATCATCACAATCAATTCCTACATAATGCTACACATTGCTACAGAACATCTGAGCATCTGGGCTAATGATTCATAAAATATTTCCAGCAAACCAAATGCTAGCATTGCTAACATTGCTAATCCTCTTTTCCTATGATTTTTGGGGCACTTTGATCCAGGGTGATCCAGGACAGCAAGGCATTAAAGGAGAGAAAGGGGAAATAGGTGAACCTGGAAGCCTAGGACCTCATGGCCAAAGTGGTTCTACTGGTCCTAGAGGAAATGAGGGATACCCAGGAAATAAAGGTATCTTCATGTACAGTAAAAGTAACAGGCAGTGACTAAAAAGGCTATATTTTTTCCAGTTGTTGTTGTTATTATTATTACTGTCTTCTCTCATCTCAGGAAGTCCAGGCTTACCAGGAGAGAGGGGATCAGATGGGTATCCTGGCTTCAATGGGCTCCCAGGGCCTAAAGGCCTTCAGGGTATGAGAATACAATGCAACTGAAAAGATGTGTTTCAGCTATTTCTTTTGTCTATACTGCCTACAATATTTTAATATTCAGTTTTTAAGACCCACGTCTTTCACTTATAGCTGTACGTGTTTGAAATCAAATGTGTGCAGTGATTAAGACCTGTGATTATGTATAAGACTTGGCAGGATGGCACAGCCCTGTGACACAGGTATCAAAAAGGAAATTGGGATATTTTAGGAGATAGGGGATAGGAATAAAAACTGGTGTAGCAATAGCAAAAGGAGAGTACGATCTTCTGAGGGGAGCCGAATACGTAAAGCACTGCCCTAGGCGATGAAGCTTCATTTTCATTGTGTGGCCTGTCTTTCTCAAAGGCTGCCAGTAAATGCTGTGGCTCAGTCGGTGAACACTGTGCATGTGATCGGAAAGTCGACGGTTTAAAGTGTAGGGAGATGCCCACTATAGCAAATTGCACTTAGGCTCTGAATACATGTAGACACTTTTCAGCACCCCTGATAAGTTACTTACCCTTTTAGGTGAAGCCAAATTAAATCCGACTCCAAATTATGTATGTTAGGGCTTGAGTTCAAATATTCTATCTGGTGAGTTTAGAATTATTCTAATCACTTCTGTGCCTACAGTTGACTAACTGCTCATCATGGGAGTAATGCTGTGTGGGATCTGCCTTAGACAGATTAAGTGAGATTCCCATACCCAATATACATTTAGATTAATCTCGGTTCAGGGACTGTGGGGCATTTGCAATCTATTAAGTTCAGGGATTGCCTGAAGATGGTAAGATTCAACTAATTCAACTCAAAGGCTGAAAATACAAAGCCAGCATGCTAACTAGCTCAGTGACTGGCCCAATATATTTAGCTAATCCAACACAAAGGCTGCATGCATAAAGCCGTCATATTTTGTTAATTAGCTCAGCGATTGTCAGTATATCTAGTAAACTCAACTCAGAGGCTGACCAGCAGGAAGTAGATGGTTGACTAAAACGGTGATATATCAACCTCGGACCAGATGTAATGGTTACTGTTACATCTTTATGTATGTATTGGTTTTAGGTTGTGATCTCTTTGTAATCCCCCTACAGGGTGTACTAATAAAGCATTGAATATATTAGTTCTCAAGACAATGGTCAACTAGAATGCTAATGGTGGGGTCATTAGGGCCCGTTGTTCACTGAGGGGACAGAGCCTTCCAACAAGCCAAGATTTGTCTAATTCTCTAAATCTTCATAATATAATGATATATTTGTTTAAGACTGAGCCTGTTATATTCATTACACTGAGATCATTTAAATGACACCAAGCACAAGTATGTACATTGATTGAATTAACATCAGAGAATGTTTTCCCATTTTGGACTTCTGTGTGACCATTTGGGACCGTGGAACTGGGGAGCAGAAAGGGAGGGTGGAGAGGGCAGAGTGGATTTATGATTAATGAGCCAGAGAGGGTCTGCCTGTGGGCTCTTTTTCGCACAGTGGGGGTTGAGGTGGGGTTGCTGATCAGATGATCTGATGCCCTTTGCCCAGCCACTTTGAAGCCAGTTAGACGGGTTCCCCCTGGGTGAGGTGCAGCGTCCAGGGTTAGAGTCCTGTTGGGCCCTTGAGTCAAGCCTTTAACCCCAATTTATCGGTCTAATGTTCAACATTTGTGTGTTGGTTTAGAACCTGGCCAAATTAATTAGTACAATAAAATATCTATCACACAACTATAATGTGTCATTTTGCATGGCAAAAGGGGACAATGTTACGTTAGTTTCGGGGAAGGGAGATTTATTAAAAAGACACAAACCACAGTCAGACAGCCCTACCAGAAATGAGACATGAACTAGATCCTGCCTGTTCGATGCAGCACTGAATGGCAATAAGTGGAGTTGGAAGACATGTTTTATAAGTCTCCTTAGTGATGGGTAACTTGGTGATCAGTACAAAAAAGTCTTCAAATTGTGGTTCTGTATCTGAAGGGTTAGCTAATACTGTGTCACTGTATGGCATGAAAGCCTCTCCTTTCTGTGCTGCTCCCAGCAGCACTGGTAGAGCCAGACGTCTACCCTGAGTATGTGGTCAACCAGTTTTTCAAACAAGGGAGAGATTTCACGGGCGGTCATTATTTCTTCTGACAAACCATGATAAAACATGTCGCTTTGGGCTTGACCATCCCAACCGCTCGCCATCGCGAGCATCTGGAAGGTAAGTGCATATTCCAAAACAGACATGCTTCTTTGTGGAAGCTACAGCAGTTCCCATTGAATGATGAAATACCCATTTCATTTTCTACACAAATGTGTGAAATCTGAACAAAAGGAGACACCAGAATCCCTGGTAGCAGTAACCCATTCCCTGGTAGAGCTGTCTAACAGTGTAATCAGAAATGCCACCCTGCTGCACTCTATAGGGAAGGCAGAGTGCTATAATCAGTGGTGGAGGAAGTACTTAAGTTTAGTACTTAAGTAAAAGTACAACTACACTGCAAAATATATACTTAAGTAAAAGTATAATTACTACATCAACATCTTACTTAAGTAAAAGTC
>JAODUD010000036.1:17540304-17550423 GCA_026784285.1 Stomatorhinus walkeri
TGTAACGACACGCATTTTAATAATGTAGTGGAGTACAAAGTACAGATAATTGCTGAATAATCTACTTGAGTAAAAGTGTAAGTATGCATTATTTTTTTTACTTAAGTAAAGTATAGATACGTAAAAATTTACTTAAGTACATTCCACCACTGGCTATAATACAAATACTAGGCAACAACTAGGTTGGGATTCCCTGGGGGTGTGGCTATTGTGAGATCTATGTAAAGAGAGTGCCCCCAGAAGGTCTCCTCCTGGCTGGTCTATGACATATAAACAATAATATTGTGATACAGCCGCCATATGGAAGAAAACTCAAATAGTGATCCAGTAGTCAATTACACATGGCTGGCCTGACACGACCAAAAAAGACAGACATAGGTTGGTTAAGTACAGTGTACATTGGTTAAGTACAGTGTTAAGTGATACTGAATTAGCAGTAACTTGTCCAGCAGTGTATTGGTCAAGTTAATTGATTAAACATCAAAATGATTGGTTCTTGTTTTTCCAATAGTCAACTGAGAAACAAGTTCCATTTGGCTTTGGTACTTTCATAATTCAGATGTCATTGTGAAATTATTTAAATGGATTTGTTGTCACAGGAAACCCAGGTGTGGCTGGTTCTGCAGGGCCTGCTGGCCCCAAAGGCCAACAAGGCAGTTGTGGCTTCCCTGGTTCGCTGGGAGAGAAGGGGGATTTTGGAGGCAAGTGTTGCATTTCTGACCTGTGCTGGCACTTGGAGAATACAGAGAAGATTTACTTCAATTTTTTTTTCTGTTCACTCCACAGCTTTTGTGATTGGAGAGCTGGGCCCACATGGGCCAAAGGGCCCAGAAGGTGAGCTGGAAATATGGATGAACTTTCTGTTTTTAGGACCTAAATAGTCCAAGAGAGACAGTCAGTTGGCATTAAGGTAATCCATCTCCTGCAGAGTTACTTACATGTCATAGAGCTCCTGTTAGGTGTCTTTACTTGCTTTTCCTTGTAACCCTCAGGTCCCAAAGGAGATGTGGGTCTCATAGGCCCCCACGGGCCTCCTGGTCCCAGTGGCGTCTGTGGAGAAAAAGGCTCCAAAGGACCCCAAGGCCCTCGGGGAAGAACTGGTGCATGTGGGCAAAAAGGAATGTGTTATTGTGGTCGGAAAGGAGACCGTGGGCATCATGGTTTGACTGGGGACAGTGGTAAGGAGTCAGCGGAAAGGAAATGACTAAATAGCCTACCTATGAGTGCATATTAGCAGCCCAACGTTTACTGATTAGAATACTGTAGTTATATTCAGCAAATAGCAGAAGTTTAACATGAACACAATTAAGCAGATGTTTTTTCTCCAAAGTGATTAGGCAAGTAGAACATTGCAAACTTATATGCTGTCAAGGAGTCAACTCGGCAAAAGTGCAGCTAGGCTAATCTTACAGTGAATGCCTAGGTACAAATGTAAGCAGTATTGGAGCATGAGATGCACAACTAACAAAGCAAGATACTAATAAGACTATCAAGAACTTGAAGTGCAACATAGGAACATTCAGTGACTGTAAAGATGCACCAGACTATGGCCCTGTTCACACCCGGTATTACCATGCATCCTGGGTGATTTGATCACTAGTGGATAACGCCAAATACAGGTGTGAACGCACCCAAAAGAGATTGAGAATGCATTGAGATTGGATCGCTCAAACCACATTTGGAGGCGGTCTGGGATGCATATGAATAACAAAATTAATCTTTTTAATATAAAATATAAAAATATAAAATATATTTAAAAAAAAATTAATCTGCTGGGAAGTTGGTTTGTCCAGGGGGGTTGTACTCCCGGTCAGAAATTCGGTCTTGATTGCTTTGCTTCTTTTACTTCACTTGCTCCAAGTCAGACATATTATTTTGCATATCACACAAAATAATGAACCACTTTGTTGAAATCTTCACAAATTTTGAACTTCATTGGTTATGATTAAAAGCTGAGATATTATCAGATGGCAACCAACATAACAATGCCTTACAGAATGAACCCTTTGCCCTTGAATAGAGGAGTATTTGCCTCCTTAGATATATCTTAGTACTGAAAGACATTTTTTACATATATTTGTACTGTTTTGACAGCCTGAATATGATCGGATTACCCGGATGAACTTTACTGCAAAATATAGTTTGTAATCACATTTACATTATCTGAAATAATATTTAATAATAATGACTAATTATGAAATACAGTTTAAAGATTACATAGAAGGCAAACATTATGTAATATAATACCTTTAAGGAATTATTTTAAAATAAATGGACACATTTATTTAAATATTTATTCATGTATTTATTTAAAGGGATTCCATACAAATATTTTTATTTTTAGTTATAGAACTACCTATATTATATACAAGGATGTACAAAATATCCATCCATCCATCCATTTTCTATGCCTGGTTTATCCTACTGGGTCACGGGGGGGGTCCGGAGCCTATCCCAGAAGCAATGGGCACGAGGCAAGGAACAACCCTGGACAGGGGGCCAGCCCATCGCAGTGTACAAAATATATATCTGCTATGTACATATATTGCACTATAGAATAACATCGAACATGGAGTTTACGATGGGATGACATAGAGTACCAAACAAATATAAAATAAAAAACGTCTACCACTTTAAAAACATCTTTATTTGATCTGTTTATAGTGTTTTTTTGGTCTCACCCATTTTTATTTCTTCATGGATGCAGGGTTCAAGGGATCCAGGGGACCCCTGGGGCCTCCAGGGCCAGGGCTTAAAGGTGACAAAGGTGACACTGGGAAAACTGGTACAGCTGGGCAACCTGGGGAGAAAGGAGACCATGGGGTCACAGGCAAACGTGTAAGTCTACTATAAACATGCTTAAAGTGACAAACATCATTATGCATATAGCAGACATGCAAAAAATCTTAACCATGGAGTATAAACATGCACAAAGTGCATTGATATTCATTTTCATTTTGTTATATTTCATTACCGGTTGTTGAAACTGTAGGGAGAAGATGGCTTGCCTGGTTATCAGGGACTCAATGGTGACACTGGGCCTCCTGGAGATAATGGAGATATTGGTAATTAAATAATCTTCCAAATTTTGATTTATTGCATGACTGCGATCACTAACAGTTATATGATCTTATAAAATGACTGCATCCTGCCCTTTTTAGGTATAAACGGGAATCCAGGCTGTCCGGGACCCAAGGGTAACTGTGGATCAAAAGGCCCTCAGGGAAAACCAGGTAGAGGAGGCTGAGTAGTACATACGTTAAAAACTTTGCCTTGACCACTGGTCTTTATATCCCAGAAATTCTGCAAATCATTACAGAATTTGGAGTGTGGTTGAGTGGTGCTATGCTCTCAGACTGAATGTCTGTATGTTTGTTGGCTGCCTGTCTTTGCTAATAGGTAATGTGCAGGGATGCAAATAACTGGCACAAAAGCATGCATTCACCTTTAAAAGCGGCAATTAATTGTTGTAACATACCAGATGCAAACTTATTTTATGTGCATTTGCGGTTCTATGACAAGAAATTACGGTGTATTTTAACCTTTATACCACCAATGAAGTACAAAGAAGCATATTAAAGCACCGGGCAGGCCAAGTTATCACAGGAGCAGAGATGAACAAGGACACTTGCTTGCCAGGGAAAGCATGCTCTTAAATAGCAGTCCTTCACAGGACTATAACAGGCATCCGACGAGCACCAAACCAAATACAAAGAAAGGAAATACAAGGTTGTCAGATGCCATACTGTAAGGTGCACACACTGTGAGAGATTTACACAAGCTAAATTTGTGTGAGGATCACACAGAGCACACACAAGACACAGGCAAACACACACGCAAAAACAGGGAACTGCAACCATTAACAGCACCTGTGCAACAAGGGCTATTTACAATTACAGACAGAGGCTATTTACAATTACAGACAGAGGCTATTTACAATTACAGACAGAGGCTATTTACAATTGCATGAAGGGCATGCTGGGACATGCACCCCGCTGGCGCTAGAATATAAAGGTTAAACTGCACGATAATTTCTTGTCATATCAGCAGAAATGCACAAAAAATAAGTACTGTTTTTATGGTCTTAAAACAAACAATTGCTGGACATATCACTTTTGAAGGTGAATGTGTACCAATTATTTGCATCTCTGCTTCCTACTATAGGTCCATGTGTTATGATAAATGATCCAATGTGCATCAGTGGGGAGCAAGGTCCAAGAGGAGCTCCAGGGATCCAAGGAAGGCAGGGACCTCCAGGGAAAAAGGGATCTCCGGGAAAATTTGGTAAAGCAGGGCCTTGCATGTAATGTACACATTCCAGACAAAAAATACTGCACACTTTAACACAGTATCCCAAAATGTTTGATGTACTACACATACGCCACATATAATTGTATGCATTTTTGTTAGTACATGATAAATACAGTATAGGAAGTAAAATGAAAAAATATGGTTACACTATCTTAAAGCAGGTTTTATCTGTTACTTTGTGTTTGTTGCGATTGGCTCGTTAGCCTCGTGTGTATTTAATGGTGCATCCAATTATCTGCCCAAAGTCATAAAGTCCGAGGTGTGGGTCACGTCTGACTAATCTCCTATTCGAGCTACACATCTCTGAACAAACATGGCTCCCTCCATGAACACACTGTTGTGTGTTGTTGCTTTGAATTTTAGCAGATTTGGAGTGCGATTCTTTTTTCCTAGTGACAAACAAACAAGAAACACAAACTAGTCAAACCACATTAAAATCTTTCTAATATTTTAGTAGATTCATAGCGATATTCTTTTTTCGAGAGGCAAACAAACTACAAACAAACAAAAGACACTAACAAGTCTGGTAAAAATCTCATATTGCATGCTAGGTTACTGCTTACGATCATGATACGGAATTCTCTAAATCGACCACGTACAATTACATTTGTAACTATTAATACATTTAACAAAATAAAAATTTTAAAAATTTGTAAAATAGAATTACTGTTGAGCATGTAAGCCGCCATGTTGAAATGACTTCACGGGGGAATCTCAGACAACAAAATTCTGTCTGATCTCAACGTCGGAAAGGAATTGTGTTTATGATAGAAAGTGATGTTTTTCACGATGTTTTCCAAGATGAGTTCCGACTTGGAAAGTACCTGCTTCTGCTATGTTTGCCAGTCAGTCATTCTTGTTTTCCATATTTGCCTTTTGACCATTTGAGGTCCCTTTTATTTTGTGTTTACCCCAGTGTGTTTCTGGTTCCCCAATAAACCCTCTTTGTCTTGGAGCTGCTAGTGGATCAGCACCCTCATTTCTGCCTGGATTGGTATCCCACCAGTGGTGTATCCCAGCCTTGTGCCCTCTGCTGTCTAGGATAGGCTCTAGGCCACCCTGTAATCATAACCAGAATCAGTAGTTAGAAGATGGATATATGGGAGTATTGATTTATGCTGTATTTCAAATTCAACTCATGCTGTCATTGTGAACGTCTACGTAATATATGAAATCCCTGTCCTTTGTTTTAGGAACTACTGGGCAGAAAGGTATAACTGGAAAGGCTGGATGTCCAGGACAACAAGGAGTGTTAGGGCAGAAAGGAGAGGCAGGTTTGCCAGGGCCACAAGGTACTGTTTAGACCCATATCGATACCAACTTCCAATGTTACATTTCATGTGAACAATATCACACAAAAGAAAACATAGAATCTAATCTTATCTTGACAACGTGTCATTGATCAATGATTATGCTTAGAAGTGTTGTTGGTGAAAAAAGCATGAAGAAGTAAGTAAAACAGCTTGTAAATGGATGTCTTCTCAGGTTCTGTTCTATCTGTATCTCATTAGGATTGCAGGGGCCTCCAGGGCCCCCAGGCAAGAAGGGTATCCGTGGTCCTCCGGGTGCTTTCATCCCAAGAATTTCCAAAAACAGCTTTATTTTTGCTCGACACAGCCAGACAGCTACTGAGCCCAGCTGTCCAGCGGACAGTAATCAGATGTGGTCTGGATTCTCCCTCATCTTTGTCAATGGGAACAACATGGGGCATGGCCAAGATCTGGGTGAGAATCTACCAACATCTCACTATGGTGGCCGATTATCAACTAGCTGCAAATTCTTAAAACACATTAATCAAATGATAACATGTGCTCTACATAAACTGGAACAAATTAATATATGCTTTGTGTGTTCAGAAACACTTTAGTCAAAATGACAATATGCATGTTTTGCTACCAATACATTTTCAAAATGACACAGTGCCTTTTATATAAAAATATTTTTGTGTGTTAAAATTAAGGCTGTACTAAATATTTTGATTAGATTAGAGACCAATAGTATTCCTTCCTGGTGGTAAGCAACACAAGTGTTTATACTACCCCTAATGGTAGTGCTGAGTGAGTGATGCCTTGTCAGGCTTTGGGGTTTCCTCAAGAAGCTGCTCAATGCAAACCATAACCTCAAGGAAAGAACAATATAGAAGGGGGACTCCTCTGTCCACTATGCTAAATCCTGATTTGTCTTAGGTTACACAGGGATATAATCAATTTTCTATATCTGTTGGAGAAATAATTAAATCTTAGATTGTTTTATTGTGTGTCTGTTTGTATGGGAAGAAGGAACAAGAAACAAGATGCAATAACATTCTGTCTTAACAAATGTCTTAGCTATTCAAGCTGTTTATTTCTTCTGTTTATATGTCAGTTTTATAAAATAGGACACACTCCAATATCCTTAGATATGAAGGTAGTTTTGTTTAGAAAAAGATAACTCCACATATCTGCGGACAGTTCGAAGTCGACTGTCTAAATTCCCATCAAAGATTTCAGCATGTCCAGTTCCATTATCTTAGATCCAAGTCCTTCTTATTCCTCAGACCCAAGTCCCTAATTTTCACCTGTATTGTCTCCTCAGGTGCACTTGGAAGCTGCCTCCCCAAGTTCTCCACTATGCCCTTTCTATTTTGTGGCCCTAACAGCAGCTGTCACTATGCTTCTCGCAACGACTTCTCCTATTGGCTGTCCACAGATGAAGCAATGCCTGACAATATGAAGCCCATCTCTGCACATCTTCTGAGGCCATACATAAGCAGGTAAACCACTGTTGTCTGCGTTTATTGAGATTTCAGTGACATCTCTTGGGTATTAGTTTGTATTACAGGTAAATGAAAACTCATTAAAATGTATTTGTAAATTTGTACTACATGGTTTTTAGTTTCTTGTTGATTTACTTTGTATTTTGCTAGAGAAAAGCAAATACACAATCAGGATACCTCAATAAGTTACTAAATTTCTTCAACTAACCTGTAAAAGTAAAAAATTATTTCATTCGCAAGTACTATGAAAACAATCAGTTTTAAGGAAAACCCATTTTCTGCCAATATCCTGTATATCTTTGTTTGTAAGATCAGTATAGTTTTTTGCATTTGTGAGTTTACATTTTTGATAGACAATGCATATTAATATATATTTGTGTCATTCCAGTGTTTAAACTGTTGTACTTATGTCATGTTGAAACTCCACCGATATATCCATGAGTCTTTTAGCCTAATTGATTTGTCTACTGTAGATCTGTGTTTCTCAACCCAGTCCTTGGGACCCCCCAGACAGTCCACATTTTTGCTCCCTCCTAACTCCCAGCTCACCTGTACCAGGGCCGGTGTGCAGAAAACTTCCTAAGAATGATCTTAAGAACGGTCGTACATTAGGACTTAAGACTTAAAAAAAAATCTTAGCAAAAAGTAGGACCTAAGAGCATTGTATATAGCCGCTTAAAGTAACTTTCAGCAAAGTCTAAGCCCAATTCCTAAGTGCTGATGGAGCCAGCATTTAAGTGTCATGAAATGAGGACTACGAATAAAATCCGGCCAAATACTGAGTTCAACCAATAAAGGAGCTTCTGTGACCATACCTTTAATTGGTAATACGAAAATCTAGCTAGCACATCGCCAATCAATTTCCACTAATAGATGCACATATTGTATAAATTATGGGTCAAAGACAAAAGTCATAGCAAGATATACTGCAAGATAGTTTGGCAATGCAGGGCCCCGTGACTTAATACATCCCTTGAGAGTAAATAGTGAAAAATGCTATTAGAAGAACATAAATATTAAATAATATATTTTACTCTACAACTGGAATCCTGGAAAAGTTGGGACGTTCTTTAAATTTGAATAAAATGAAAACTAAAAGCCTTAAGTCACATGAGCCAATATTTTATTCACAACTGAACAGAGATAACATAACAGATGTTTAAACTGGGAAATTGTACACCTTTACCCACTAAATGAGCTCATTTCAAATTTGATGCCTGCTACAGGTAAAAAAGTTGACACATGGATAACAAATGGCTGAAAAATGCCTGCCTGTATCTGAAAAGATTTACACTTTCAGAATTGGAAAAAAAAACTAATTAATTTGATTATACAATGCAGGTGTAACTGTCAGCGTCTCTTGCAGGAAATGAAATTGAAGTGGTGTTGCTGGTATTTTTACAGGTGTACAGTATGTGAAGGCAGCGCAAATACTATTGCATTTCATAGTCAATCTACTGAGATCCCAGATTGTCCAGAGGAATGGGTGTCTCTTTGGACTGGCTTTTCCTACATTGTGGTAAGTATAAATGCTCTAAGTATAAAGCATTCTTATGCTGGTAAGAGCTAATATTGTGAAGAAAAGATCAATGTACAATTCTATGCAAAATTCCTATGTAATCAAAGAAAATTGTTTAAAATTTTATTGTAAAGCAATGATATTGTGCCTTTAAAAGAGTGTCAACTTAGTAATTTCAGGACCTGTCCAAAAATCACCCCAGTGTAGAAAAATTAGTAATAATTATAAATATTATAAGTATAATAATATATAATAATTATATAATAATTTATCTCCACAAATATGTAGGGAAATTAATTATCGATTATGGAAGTCCCAATTAGTCAGCTCCTGGAAGCTTTAGTTACATGATACGAATTAAATTATTTACAATATCACTACTTAACCTGTGTTAGAACATTTGTCCCGCAGACATAACTCTCATGAGGGATGTACAGCCATAGAGAGTCTTGTGGTACTTTAGGACAAGTTTGGAACTTGTAAAAGCTTAGGGCAGTTCGCACCAGTACAGTAATTTAAGTATGTGACAGAGATCTCTCAGCCAGAGATTTAAAAAGCATAAAAGGCATGCATTTATTTCTAACACTACAACTAACACACGGTAGACATTACACTTAACATAAAACAGCACTCTTTGTTTCACCCTCATCAGTACCTGAGTGCATCACAGTAAGACTAGGGGTACCAGTTCGCTCTAAGCTCAGACCCTTCGAGCCAAGGCCCAGATTGTTCCTAAGTTTCCAGCTGTATGAGCCATAAAACTTGGAATGTTGGCCTTTCTTTGCCTTGGAATCTGAATCGCCTTGTGAGTGAGTGTGTGTGTTTGTGCGATCCTACACCAATATTTGCAACCACCATTCAACACATCAATGTATATTTGTTGACTTGACCACTAGCACACTATGATTGCCTGATTAGTGCATCTTGTTATTTAACTAATTAAATTAATGAAGTGAGCCGGTAGTGAAATTAACTAATACAGTGGTACCTCAGTTCTCAAACTCATTAGAACTCAAATTTATTAAAAGTCGAACCAACCAGTTTGAAAAAAATTGCCTAGAGCTCGATCTGAATCTCAGAAGTCAAACCGTGAACGCCAGCCTAAGTTGTACATGCGGGGAAATGAGTCACGCGGAACGTCTCTCAGTGGAAACAAAGGGTAAAGCTTCAGTCTCAGCCTCGCATTTGCTGTGATAGCACCGTGCATGTTTACACTAGCTGAATAAATATATTTACACAGTAAAAATACATTTAGACAATGATAGACAGTAACAGTAATTATTATGTAATAAAATATGCTTAAAAATAAAGATTTCTTATTCATTATTTTAATATTAATAATAAACCATTAATACATTTAATTATAATAATATTATCGTGCCGAGCGGGGACAGAGACAAAGGTGCAGACTCAGGGTATCAGGGTATCAAGTCTCCCCCCAGAGGAGCTGGAGGAGGTGGCTGGGGAGAGAGAGGTCTGAGTAACCTTGCTTAGGCTGCTGTCCCCAGAACCTGGACATCCATAAGTGGCAGAT
>JAODUD010000036.1:17557171-17567906 GCA_026784285.1 Stomatorhinus walkeri
GTGTATCTCTTAACAACTGATTTTGATCTGTTGAGCAAAGTGCCGCTGTCGGGGAAGTCGAATGATAATTACGTCATTATTAACCTGCAGGCTGTATTCTGCTCATGGGGCTGCGAAAAAATAAATAAAAAGAGTGCAGCTGCGGTAAAAAACGGACCGGCCCTCCCTATTAGCCAATCCGGGCCTGGTGGGAGACCCCCTCCATCTACATTACTTTTACCTCCTGTTAGGGAATGGGAGACCATCTCCACCCTTGTTAAGGTGTGAGTAGACCTGAGCTGGTCTGAGCAAGCCTACCACAAGAATAATGCACATGGAATTTTCCAAACTACACAATTGTGGTATTACCACAAGTGTGCACCACAAAACATGCTGTAGAATTTCCATGGCATCAAGGAATCAAGTATTTATATGGTATTTCTTAATTATCACAGGAATACCATATGATTACCACAGAATATTTTTGTAAGGGCAACACACTGACTGTTTGGTCCGCTGTCCTCTGGAAAATGAAACAAGACAATCAAAGTATCTCAGCATTATTAATTATAATAATAATAACAAGAAATATAATAATAATAATAATAATATATCTAAAAAATATCTAAACCTTATTTCAGTTATATGCTACATATTCATTAACTTGATTTTAAATAATATCAGTGCAGCCATAAGGGGGCAGTACAAAACCATTATAAATACCTTCTGGGCCAATGCAATCATACTACAGTCAAAATGAATTCAAATCCAGTCTGTAACATATTTTCTATATTTATATAAGATAGATAGATAGATAGATAGATAGATAGATAGATAGATAGATAGTAAAAATGGATAATCTACTGTACATATACAATAGATGGAAAAAAGATAAGCAATACTAATACTAACTGCATGTCTTTAGTCTGCCACGGGAAATCTGTATAAATCCCATACAACACATGGAGATCATACAGACATAATGTAGAGGAGAGGAAGGAAACAGTACTGGCCACTGAGCCGCCGTAATGTTTAATTCCTCATTATTATTGTATGTTTCCTGGCTTCTGCTTCCTGAGTAAATGTTCCCTTGTTGCTGACATTCTTCAGTTGTGTTTGATTTTGATAACCAGAGAAAACAGAGTCTGCACATGTTAATCGATTCACTATTTGCTTTGTTTTTAAGCCATTAAACTGCATAAGCTCCCATTGTGAGCAAATTAGCGACCAAAGAGACTGAGCAATTACTGAACAAAGAGTGCAAGTGTTTTATAGCACAGAATGCCATCATTGCTGGGTATCCAGAGGGAGGATTTATAGTATTTGTCAATCACTCATTTGCTGTCTTAAGAGAAAGCAGGGCTTTAAAAAGGGCCCAGCGTGCTGATAACTGACTATCCCCCAGCAGCACCACAGGCTATCCAGGCCAGTACAGCTCAACTCTGCTACCATGAAGACCTGCCAAGTCCACTGTGTCCTTGTTCTTCTGGGACTGGTTATGGGCCTTTGCTACCCCAGTGCTGCTTCACAACCAGACCTGCGCTACCGGAGCTTCATGCAGAGAGCGCACACCGCTGCCATGAGCCCACAGGTACAGTACCATGCACTTCTGCACTAAGTTAGGTAGCGCTACCTTGCTCTTAATACATAGACTGGACTCATTGTAGGGGGGTGTGGCACAATTTGACTGGTTGGTGTGAGCTTATATCCAGTTCTACCTGTCTGGCGGAGCCAGAATCATTAATGAACAGAGGTGGTTTCTATTTAGAGCTGATCACATTTTCAGTGATGGAGTGGACAAAATGATGCTGTTTCACTGAAAACTAACAAAAAATATTAACTAACCTAGTCACTATATTAGCAATCAAGCTCCCTTTGGGTCGTACTGAGGACAAAAGAGAAACATGCAGCTATATACCTGTGCATAGGCAGATTATTATATGAGACATCCTAAAATCTATATTAGGTCATTGTTGTATTTGTGTTTCAGTAACTGATCTAAAAGCAGAACATTCATTTTATGTACATAAGTACAAGAATTTCCCATTTGCAGTACTCTATAGTTAAGATGAATGTATTTTTTACCCTTTGTCTTGTTAACTTTATTGCCATTAAAGATATCTCCATCTTTTAATTCTGTTATGTGTATTTATTTATTTTTTTGTTTGTTTGCTAGGACTGGAACAGGCGTGTGGTGGAGGACCTGCTTTCTAGATTGGCCCCCCCTGAAGATGACACTCCCCAGAGTGAAATGTCCACTGCAGAGGAAGGAGAAGAAACGCGTGTAGAGCTGGAGCGCTCAGTGGAGCCCAACAACCTTCCTCCACGAGAGCGCAAAGCAGGCTGCAAGAACTTTTACTGGAAAGGTTTTACTTCCTGCTGAGTTTCCTTCCAATCTCTATCAAGTAATTCTAGTCTCTCACACCCCCCTACCCTGATATATGCTGAATAAATCTAAGAAGCAGTTTTACTTGACAATTTATCACATTGTACTTAAATAAGTAAATAACAAAATAAAGTGCAAGACTTAATTTGAAGATGCTCGTTGTCTCCTGATTTACAAAATGACGCAGTAAAATATATCAACAGATACTAATGCATTACACTATGACACATATTAAAAGATGCGGATATGTGGCAGTTTAACAGGATTATGTGAAAATTGCAGCAATAGGGGACATTGTGTGATGAAACCAGGAAGACTGATCAAAAAAGAAGCACTGGAGTAATGACACCATGGGGACAATTCAGAAAGGGGGTGGGGGGGATTTCGGTGCCTTGTGTTAATGGAGCAACAGCAGGCAGTGGTAGAAACAGTGCTGCTTTGCGCGTACGGCTGATTAAGCGGGCCTCTTACTGAGGACTAATGGGGCAGCTGATGCATTTTTCATTAGTGCCTCATTGCTTGTGCAAACAGGAACACCTTCAATGTTTTTCACCCCCTGGGGTTTGTAAGCAGGCAATGTGGAAAAAAGCAGTTAGTCAAAACGAAATTGTTATTTAATTATGCTTTTGAACAGACCAAATATTTATATGCATCTGTTGTGTTTCATTTTCAGGTTAGAAAATCAGCTTTCTCAAGCATTAAAAAACTTCTTGAAATGGTGTTTATACAGTAAAGACATATATCTGCATTGCTTTAACGTTATTTTACATTGTGAAAATTTCCCATTCTCGGTAGTCGGTCATTAATACCTAATACATAGAGAGTTCTGGGTATGCTACGCTCTTCGCACTCTGCTGGCAGACTGAATCATCTTCTTGCAGAACTGCAACACCACATGGATTCACACTGTCCTGTATCCAGTAAAATATGTTTCCTTTTAGAATGGTATTGCATTATAATATATTACTTAAAATTCTATTCCATTCATTCTTTTTACATTGTTTACAGAACAAGTTGATCATCTGCAAGTGCCATCCTGCAAAATCACACAAAAAGCTTTCACTTTCTCAGTCACTCAAATGTCAAGCTAATTACATCTTCCATTATTTAAGCATATATATAGCCACTTTTGCGTTGAAATTTGCAGAAACCAATCTGGCAACTGTCAATCAACAGATTGTGCTGTTTGGTCCATCTTGGCAAAGGGAAGAGGCCACAATACAAAAGCCAATTTACACACCCTCATTTCAGCCTCTTTTTGCATTTCTTGGGCCATTATATGCTTCACACAGGCAGCCCACGTTCCAATCTAAAGATATTTTGTTTGTCTGGATTATGCTATTGGTATGGAAGTATACGACACGTTGTAGACAGGATGAATGTGAGAGTTACTTCAGAGTTTAACTTCAGGTCTTTGGACTGCAAGAGAAAATCCGTGCAAGGAGGGGAGAAGAAATTTTCCCAAAATTGCTTAACATACAGTGGGACATGTTTCCTATTATCCACAATGGGCTAGGTACAAGTAAATACAGTGGCAAGAAAGTTTTCCTAGATACCTTGGATTGTTTGGCACCATATTCATATATAAAAGTATAAGACAAAAAAATCTATCCATAACAACTGAGTCACCAATAATGAGCACCTTACTGTCATCCAAACAGGGTGTTGAATGCAGATAACATACCTTGGCTCACCATTCAGTGAACGTGTGACGGTAATCCAGGAAGAACTGGAGAAACATATTTCCGTTTATCCTTACTGCACGCTAGGATTTGTGGGACCAAGACGGTTAAAAGCATAATTACCATTTTATCATTTGTTGAGAATTTGTATTCAGCTACAGTTAATATATAAGAGTTTTCTACCATTTTTTTTCTCTGATCTTTACAGGTTGCATATATTATTCTCTGTTTTATGAAATGCTATATCCGTAACACCAGAAAGATTTATTGGTCACTGTTGTTCAAAAAAAGGTTCCATATTGGTGGTGAAGGGGAAATAATTTTAAATTTTGCACACTCCCATACTTGGCAGGAGCCTGTCCCTGGCAACACAGAGCACGTTGTTAGGGTACACCCTGGATGGGATGCCAGTCCTCACAAAACATCAAAATAAATAAATAAATAACACATATACAAACTATATGTGTTACCCTTCACACCTCTTATATAATATAGGAGATTTCAAACATACTGGCAAAGCACCAGCATATCAGACTATCTAAGTATGCTTAGCACTCAAAAGGCTATATATATCTTTTTATAATTTTTCATGACATAAATCTTTGAGATTGTTTTGCAGAAATGTTTATTGGTGATAGCTTGACTAGATGGAAATCATGTTCCCATCACTGTAATACAGTAATAAATGAAGGAGGTTATGTGAACAGGCAGAGATGCACACAATCAATCTGAATGTCAAGTCCTTCTGCTAAATATGCTAAATCTTGTTAATATCTATGAAGAGAGATTTCTGCTATATTGGGATATTGGCTCAGCATTTTTAGTTTATAGCAGCTCCTACACATCCCATGGTTTTCCCAATTACTTTTATTAATATATGCACTTCAGGTTCAATAGTTGTCACTGGTGGTGAATGGACACAGTACAATTATTCAAAAAATGATGTACAGAAATACATAATCTGAAAATCAAGTGGTATCCCCCACCACCAGGATTGTCCCCCATCATTCATTAATCATACTTTTTTGTTGGACATACATCCATTTTCTGTGACCATTTAACTTATTCAGAGTCCCGGGGGAGGGGGGGGGGTGGGAGCACAACACAGATTCTATCTCATTTAGCTTTATAATTATTAGTCCATTTATTGAACCATTTGCACTTTGAATAGTGCAATTATATATGAGCATGGATGTTGTTCAAAAAATATGTCAACACCTTTGACACCCTCCGGCATAAATACCCACGTGCTGTGTATGTGTGTGTATATGTGTGGTGGTGGGAGGGGGTTATTTTATGCAAATGACCCCACATTGTAATAAAAACTTGTCTTGGAAGAAAATTCAATATAAAAATCTGCGACTGTAATCAAAAAAAAAAAAGCCAAATGTCTTGCTTTGTTTGGTTACTTATGGTTAAGGTTAGGGTTGAGTTGATGTTAAGGTTGTCATAGTTGGGTTTAGTGTTTTGCCCATAGAAATGAATGGACGGTCTCCACAAAGATATGAATATTCCTGGACAGGGGCCTCTGCCAGAGGCTCCCAACACACCTTCACTATACGTTTGGATCTACCAGGTCTATCCAGCATTTCCCCCACTGTCTGATCCAGCTTACCAGCTGTTGGTGATATTTTAACAGCTCAGCTCCTCTCTTCACTAATATGTCCAAAACAGGATGTAGGTCCAATGATACAACTACAAAGTCAATCTGCAAACAGCAGCCTTGGGTGCTCTGGTAATAAATAACAAACAACAGAGCACGGCTCAGATTCATATCAGGCAAGCTATTCCTCCCAGTCACACTCTTCCAGGTTTCATTGTTGTCCATCCATCCATCCATCCATTCATCGATCCATTAACTTCCACTTATCCGAGTTTGGGTCAGAGGGGCAGCAGTCTCAGCAGAGAAACCAAGTCTTCCCTCTCCCCGGCCACTTCCTTCTGCTCCTCTGGGGAATGCCAAGGCATTCCAAGGCCAGCCGAGAGACATAGTTCCTCCACTGTGTCCTGGGTCTTCCCCGGGACCTCCTCCCAGTGGGACATGCCCGGAACACCTCACCAGGGAGGCATCCAGGAGGCATCCTAAGCATCTGGCTCCTCTCAATGCGGAGGAGCAGCGGCTCTACTCTGAGTCCCTTCCGAATGACCAAGCTTCTCATCTCGAAGGGAGAACCCAGCCACCCTGTGGAGGAAACCCATTTCTGCTGCTTGTATTCGGGACGTCATTCTTTCAAGGTGTACTCACACTAGGCAGTTTGAACCGTGTCCGAGTGTGTTTCACCACCAAAGCGCGGTTCGTTTGACTAGTGTGAGCGCTCCGAACCGTGCCCGGGTGTCCCTGGATCTCTTGGAAGAGGTGTGCCAGAGCATGGTTCAGTTGGACTCGGGTGTGGTTTGCATGTAGTGTGTGCGCTAACCGTGCTGGAGCAAGAAAAAGGGCGCGTCACGTCATGATTTTGCGACGCTCCAAGTGATAGTAAGTTAGCTATAGAACACTACTGTCATCATTACAAAAAAATAATAAACATATTGTATTTCAAATTTCATAATGCACTTTTAAATTGTATTCAATGACATTTCAGTATATTAATTTTCACCTTGTCGATGTACGGGAACTGTAGTCAGTAATCAAAGCTGCAAAGTCCTTGCTGCACTTCAGCTGGTACCTTGCAAACCTCCTCATATGAGCAGCACAATTGTGTGAAAATTTTCGTGCCACAAAAGCGATAGACCTGTTTATCCTGAAACCGTCGCACCATAATGATGTAAGTGTGCTCCGGCACGAGTGCTGAAACTCTATGTGAGTGCAGGCCAGAGGGGGAGTGGGGAGGGGGGACAATCGTACTCGGACCCGGTTCACAGCAACCATGCCAAGTGTGAGTACACCCTCAGTCACTACCCACAGCTCATGATCATAGATGAGGGTAGGAACGTAGATCGACTGGTAAACCGAGAGCTTTGTCTTTTGGCTCAGCCCCTTCTTCACCATGACAGACTGATGCAGCGCCCGCATCACTGTTGACATCGCGCTGATCCACCAGTCGATCTTCTGCTTCATCCTTCCCTCACTGGTGAACAAGACCCCGAGATACTTAAACTCCTCCACTTGGGGAAGGACATCCTCCCCGACCCGGAGAGAGCACTCCACCCTTTTCCGGCTGAGGACCATGGTCTCGGATTTGGAGGTGCTGATTTTCATTCCAGCCGCTTTACACTCGGCTGCAGACTGTTCCAGTGAGAGCCAAAGGTCACAGTCTGATGAAGCCAACAGAACCACATCATCTGCAAAAAGCAGAGACCTAATCCTGAGTTCACCAAACCAGACACCTTCAACGCCCCGGCTGTGCCTAGAAATTCTGTCCATAAAGGTTACGAACAGAATTGGTGATAAAGGGCAGCCCTGGCGGAGTCCAACCCTCACCAGGAACGAGTCCGACTTACTGCTAGCAATGTGGACTAAGCTCTGACACCGGTTGTACAGGGACTGAACAGCCCTTATAAGGCAGCCCGGCACCCCATACTCCCAAAGAACTCCTCACAGGACTCCCCAAGGGACGCAGTCGAATGCCTTCACCAAGTCCACAACGCACATGTAGACTGGTTGGGCAAACTCCTATGCAGCCTCCAGGACCCTGCTGAGAGTATAGAGCTGGTCCACTGTTCCACTGCCAGGGCGAAAACCACACTGTTCCTCCTGAATCCAAGGTTTAGCTGTCCGACGGACCCACCCCCAAGTCCCCAGGCTCTGCTTCCTCATTGGAAGGCATGTCGGTGAGATTGAGGAGGTCTTCTAAGTATTTCTTCCACTGACCCACAACATCCGGAGCTGAGGTCAGCAGCGCACCATGCCCACCATAAACAGTGTTGATGCTGCACCGCTTTCCTGCCCTGAGCTGCCAGATGGTGGACCAGAATCTCCTCGAAACCGTCCGTAAGTCGTTCTTCATGGCCTCGCCAAACTCCTCCCACACCTGAGTCTTTGCCTCAGCAACTGCTGAAGCTGCATTCCGCTTGGCCAGCCGGTATCCGCCCGATAGGACTCCTTCTTCAGCCTGACTACATCCCTCACCACTTGGCTCCAGAGGGGGTGCCCAGTGACCCGCGTCCGGGTGGGGGAAATTGTGGATCCAATATGTTACTCTTCATAAGGGGTCTAATGGGCTGCACTTCATCTGGTTCCTCACCCAGGACCTGTTTGCCTTGGGTGACCCTACCAGGGACATAAAACCCAAGGCAACTTAGCTCCTGGGATCATTGGAACACGCAAACCCCTCCACCACGATAAGGTGTCGGCTCCAAGAGAGAGAAAACAAAAAAAGACTTGTGAAATACAATACAGTGGTACCTCGATTCTGGAACTCATTAGAACTCGAATTTCATAGCATGTCGAACCAACCAGTTAAAAAAAAATGACCTAGAACTCGATTTGAAGTCGAATGGTGAACACCGACCTAAGATAACTTGTACATGCAGGGAACTCCCCAAAGAAAAGATCCATCCTTCAAAAAAAAAAAAAGTCCCACTTGCGATCTTTACTGATCCAAGTGTTGTTTGTCAGCATCACAAAGTACACATGGTGTTGTCGTACCCATGACGTATACTCTAGTTTGTTCTCAGGAACATACATTGAGGTTGTTGTGTTGTCTATTTTAATATTTAAATTTGAGTAGGAAGGTTTTAACTCTAAACATGATATTTCAGGTACCCAAACCATAACAAATAAACAGATGTCCTGGGATGTCTGATCACCAGGTTTACATTTTTGAGAGACCATAGCTCCTTTGGATATGTAGGCTATATTATTTCTTAACTGTTTTTATGCAAATCATTATTCTTCAGAATTTATATACTATGTTGTGTGAGCCTTATAACTTATGTAAACACCCACAGGAAATTCTACTGGAGTGTTTAGGAAATAAGTTCAAGAAGGAAAGGTCACCTTGAGTGACGTCACTAGGAGATGAGAAAAAAGTTTGGTGCCAAAAGACGGAGAGTTGTGCATCATGTGCCTCTGGAGGACCCATCTGAACATCAGGTACCAAGATTCATGCTTGTCTTTAGCCCATCTGTGTGCCTGTCTGTATGTCTGTCAGCTTGCTAGCCTGTATGGTCATGGTTTTCCAGTACTTAACAGAAACTGTACAAATTTCTTGGCTAATTCCAGAGTGGACTGGCATAAAAACCATTACATTAAAAATTGGAGTTAAATACAATGGTCTGTATGGAGCCCCCGAGGTCACATAGAGTTTTTTTTATCTTATGCGCATAAGTTATGTATCTTGTGCGCAAAAGTTAATATTTGTAACGAACAGGTTAGCTGCGTATGGCTGCCGTACTACGTTTGCTAAACCTCTAAGTTAAGCTGCATTTGCAATTTTCAGGAGTTTATTGATTTCTCAAAAATTATTTCATTGACATAATTAGATAGACGAATTGCTGTGTATTTGATGTTACTCGCTTGTTTAATTCATTCTACTAAAAAAACATTGCTGGCATCAGGGTACAATATAATAAGATACGGTAGCCTTGCAATTAATATTACTCGAAGGAGTAAATGCAACGCTGCTGCGCACTACCGAGTTACACAGTCCGTGTGAATGGTCGCGACAGAGATGAAGCGCCATGAACAATACTTTTTTCTTTCGCTATCGGTAATCATAGTAAAACAGGTATAAACAGGTTCAATAAATACAATAAACAGGTGTCAGTAATGATGTATTTACTGTACCTGTTTATCATAGTGTATTATTATGGTTACCGATAGGGACCGAAGAAAAAGTATTTTTCATGATACTTCACCTCAGCTGTCTACACCCGTAATACCAAGCCGCTTGAAAGTTATGGGGCACACGCGAAATACCGAACAATGCCGCTTGAAAATAAAAAAAAACATTATAATAATTAAATTATTATTATTAATTAATAATGAAATATTTTGTTTGCTTTCAAAAGACTGAATTAGCTGTACGCTAATTCTAATTCTTAGTGCTTTGATCGGCTTAGCCAAAGTCATGCAACATACCTACGCATTTTCCAGCCTAAACTGTTAGTTTTAATGTTCGGCTGTTCTTTTTTTAATTATGATTTAAGCTGCGCTTTGTGACGATGTCACTCTGGGGCGGTCACTGGTGATGCCATTTGTTGATATGATACTTGATATCATATCAGTGGAAAACCGACACGAAAGAAGTACCATACTTTCGGCACTTTATGGAATTACAACGGTAGCTGGTGCGGTGGAAAAACGCCCTTAAAAACAGACTTAGGTAACAGATCTTGTTCATAACCAGGGGACTGCCTGTATATTACAAATCTTCAAGTATTATTTTCATTGCTTAAATTAACTAAACTATTTGTTCAGTCTGTTATCTATTCATTCCCATTTTAACTGGATCATGCCATTCACTATTGAGACACATTTTCGTAGGGCACCCACAGAGGTAATGTGAAAATGATCCCTGTGGGGAAATTCTTTTCATACCTACCCCATCTTGCTCTCTGTGATACACAGACACATAGATAGGTGAGAACAAGCTTGACAGCGAAGGGCCGCCACCTGCGGTGGTGCCCATGGAGCAGGGGGGTTGGGAGTCTTGCTTAACAGCCCATTGATGTACAGTAATCCCTCACTTATCGCGGGAGATAGGTTCCAAGGCCGACCGCGATAACTGAATTTCCGCGAAGTAGG
>JAODUD010000036.1:17597379-17623133 GCA_026784285.1 Stomatorhinus walkeri
ACATATATATATATATATATATATATATATATATAGATGGTGGAACTGCAAGATGCACACATGGTGGGAGATCTACACAAGCTAAGTACACATAGTACACATGACAATTGGACAGGATACACACAAGATACAGGCAAACACACAAGCGACAATATGGAAATACAACCATTAAGAACAACCATACAACAAGAGCTATTTACAATTACAGACAGGGGTTATTTACAGTTGCACGCATGGCATGCTGGGACATGCATCCCGCCAGCTCTATTTTACTCTGGTCTATGGCAGCCCAAAGAACCGCTTGGTAGATTTTTTTCTTAGAATTTGGTACATTGGTAGGGCAGTCCAATGCAATCAGATTTGGGGTCAATCCATCCATGCCTATAGCACCAACATCAGGCCAAATTTCAAGGTACATTTTTGCTTGTAACTATTTGTCGTCAGGTTTGAGATTTCTATTTTTTTCCGTTGAATTGTTGGGTCATCTCAATTCAAACTCAGTCATTGATGTTAAAGTGTGCCATGTTGGTTTTTCCACCATTTTGAAGTTTTTCAAAAAACCCTTGGAAACTTGTCCTAGAGCATTGGTTGTATCAACACCAAATTCAGTATATATCATCTACAGAGGCTTTGGACCAAAATTTGTTCAGATCAATTTGAATTATATGGTCATTGTCATCTGATGAATTTGATCTCCTATGCTATCCAAACCATATCATATCCTCATCTAAATTCTGTTCATACTCATACCTTTTTTGTTCTCTTCTAGCTTTTCTCTCTGATGTTACTAATCAATCCTATCCTTCTGAGATTCTCTCTACCTATACCCAGGCTATGTCTAATGCTCTTGATGTCTATGCACCGGTCTGTCCCCTTCTTCCAATTTCAATTATTGGATTATTGACCTTTCAGCCTTGAAGGTATCTGCTAGAGTACTAACTAAGAATAAAATATCTTCACATTCACCCCCTCTATAAACTAAAATTGCAACTTGTACGTAACTTTCCTTATCCAGTATAAACCCTTTTTGATACATGATCTTGCTCCCCAGTATATTGCAGAGCTCTTCCTTCCTTATATACCTGCCCATTCAATCAGGTCTGCAGATACTAGTCTTCTAAACTGAAAACACAGTTGTTCAGTTTAACACCTTTTTGTGTATTAGGCTGACTGCATTAGTGTTGGACTGTACCTCTGGAAAGGCAATATATCAGCGTCCTCACACCGTACTGAATGAATAGATTTTAAAACATAGCAGTAATAGATAAGATTCCTCCCACTTATTAAATCATAAAGTCTCGTTGGCCTCTCATTATAAATACTCATACTGTGTACTTTCTTACAGAGTACATATCTATGAAATGGCATGAAATTTAAACTAAAGAATAGTAAACTATTGGGAATTAAGGGAAGCATAAATGTGAATAATTCAAATTACAATGACAAGTGTACTTATGTTCAAGGTGATAAAGACAGTCTAATTTACAGATTCAGACTGGGCAGAAAGAGCTTGGTCCATTCTGTGGTGACAAGCCTCCAGACCGTATCCAGACAGGAAGCAACCATGTTCAGGTTTTCTTCCACAGTGACAGTTCAGGCGAGAACATTGGCTGGAGACTGTCCTATACTGCTGATGGTGAGTTTCCCAGAGTATGCTTTGCAAAAAAGTATGATCCAAGTTTAGATCATGTATGACCTAGCTCTCTTTGACAGGAAGTAACTGTCCAGTTCTAAACCCCCCAGTCCATGGCCATTTGGAGCCTTTTCTTCCCCATTATTCATTTAAAAATCATGTCCTAATTACCTGTGATCCTGGATACAAAGTGTTAAAGGTAAGACTCTGCTCATTTTTATGTGTTATAACTAAAATTGCTGCCTGAACAAAAAAACTGTCAAAAAATAGGAATGTCACAACACAAAGCAGATGTTACTCTATGATTTATGCAAGATAATAAAATAGTAGAGTTTTATGTAAGTTTAAGGTGCTGTTCAGTAGCCTTTCTGTTACATAACAATACACTGAAATATCACTGTAGATATTTAATCTTTCAGGCTTTGATCTCAAGTGTCTCACAACAGAGAATTGTGGTTATCAGTTCCAGTCCCTCACTTTTAATTCCAGAAGTGCCATGAAATTGAAAACCGAATCTCTACGAAACAGAAACCCTCTTTCGGTTTCCTTGTGGCAAAACTTCCATGTGACAAAAAGCTTCTCAGGATTGTGTTAAGGCATTTTAAACATTTGCCAGTTGTTCTGCATTATTTCCTCATTGTGTGACCAGTAAGAAGTTCTAATAGCTTTTGGTGGTCTGCTTTCACAGAGAACACTGCAGCAAGTGGTCATTTATGTGCCTGCATCTACTCATGTTTTTGAAAATTCTATGCAGAAGTTTGTCTAGATACACAACATTTATATAACTTTAACGATGTCTCTTATACAGGATGGTACTGAGATTGATCATTATCAAATTGAATGCCAAAAAGATGGTACCTGGAGCAACAGTGTGCCCAGTTGCAAAAGTAAGAACTATTTTTATTTTCAGTACTTAGTGAAAGTCCAGCGTATGTTGTTTTAGTGGGGACAGTAGCGTTTTTTCATTGGTGAGGGCTGTGCGGTGAATGTTTCCTTTTAGAAGCGCGGCTGTGCAGTGAGTCTTTGGTATAAGAATGGAGTCAGTGTAATGAGTTTGCTGTGAGTAAGTGATCAGTGTGGTGAATGCTCGATATGAGAAACAGGGCAGTGTATTTAGTCCATAACCTGACACTGGGTTGAGAGTGTTAAGTGCCTGTTATGAAAGTTAGGATAATGTGGTAATCTCTGTCTTAATCAGAAAGGGCTTTATATAAATCTCACTTCTTTAAACTATAGATCTGCTGCTTCTATTCCTGCCTTCTTACTGCAATCTACAAACACTGTTAAGAATTCTCGCAAACCACATGCAGTACTGCACTTACATTTGAAAAAGTGAAAAAGGGTTCTTGATGCAGAAGTTCAAAATATTATTTTATGTGTTACAAAAGCATAAATGGTTACATTTATGCAGTGTTGATGTATAAATGAAGAATATGAAGAGCATGCAGCCCAGTCCTGAGCCATGCAGAACAAACACTACAGCAGTGGTAATATATTCTAGCTGTCAACCCTTGGGGGAAATTATATCAATATAATTTTGTGTGTATTTAGTATATGGGAGCGGCCTCTACGATCCAGGGGAGGGGTCCTACAATCCAGTGGAGGGCCCTGGGCCCAAGGGGGGGGGGGGGGGTGGCCCCGCTCTCTCCGCCCTTAGCCTCACCCCTTACTGTAGTGATAATGAGTGCCACCTCACCTGGTCCTTTACCTGACATGCAACCCCAATATCATGAATGACTGGGGAAAATTGCTTGTTTTCACCAGGCAGTCATCTTTATACAGTATGTTTCATTAGAACGGCATCAGACAAAAGTCCCAGCATAGGTGGAAATTAGCGGGAGAACATTTTAAACTGAATTTGAGAAAACACTTCTCTAAACAGCATGTACAGTAGTTATTGTGGTTAGAGTATGGAATACTCTTCCTTATAGTGTAGTGCAAGCTAAAACCCTGGGTTCCTTTAAATCAGAGCTAGATAAGATTTTAACAACTTTGAGCTATTAGTTAAGTTCTCCCCAAACGAGCTTGATGGGCCGAATGGCCTCCTCTCATTTGTAAATTTCTTGTGTTCTTATTAGCTAATTTAAAGGTTTCATTAGTGTTCATTAAGCAAAAAGTAACAGAAATGATCCAGCAGTTTTATGACAAAAGAGCAAATGCAAGAAAACAGAACATAAGTGGACAAAATGCATCTATTATGAGAAACTTAAGCTTTTTAACTATGAAGTCAGCGTGGTCAGGTGATTTTTTTTTCTCACACATCATTATTGATAACATCAACAACATTCTGTTCATCATTGTGGTTTACTAATCACAGAGTTCAGGTGGTTTATGAATTAAAAATAAATTAATAGAAACTAAAGGGATGGCAGAGGACCACAACAGAACACAAGGAGAACAAAGCTCTGGTAAACACGGATCAGCATAGCATCATTTAGATGTTAACAATGACCGGACTGGGGAACATAAAACAAATAGATACGAAATAGGCAAGTAATGTGAACAAGGAGCAGCTGTAACTAATTAGAGGATGGGTAGCTGAGACCTCTGCTGGCTAGACAGGGACAAAACAGGTTAGATGGAGACGGAGCATGACAGTACTTCACAAGTTCTTCAGAGCAAAAGGTTGCAATTAATTTGCATAATTTTTCTGTGAGAAAATCATATTAGACAAGCAATTAATTCCAATAAGTTGAACTGTACTTTTTTCACTTTTTAGAACCAGTAGGGGGATTTAAGCTTAGCACCAGGACCCTAAAACCCCCCCTTGCTGACTTTATATTTTACCCACTACACTCTTTAAAGATTTTAGCTGTCTGACTATTCATATTTTAAAAATGGTTCACTGGGTTTTTCCTTGAGTCATTGAAAACTGCAGTCATTAAGCTCCTCCTTAAAATGAGCAGCCTTTTTGCTTCCATACTGAACAATTATAGGCCGATTTCAAGTCTTTCTGTCTGTCTTTCTGTTTGAAAATGTGCTATATGTATAAACTTGCATTGCCATACCTTAACAGTGGTGGACTGTGAATCACCAAGGGAGATTGCCATGGGTGTTGTGATCTTCGAGACATCCAGAAACAGCACTTTGTTTGGGTCTAGGATCTACTACACCTGCAAAGACCCTCTGTACCAGATTCATCCTAGGATCAACAGTAAGATTATCCTTGTTAATGTTTTCTTCCCATTTATCCTGACATTGTTCTTAGAGTTTATTTGAAATGCAGGTACCTATATCTGTGGAGAGACAGGAGAGTGGACCAACAAAGAAATTGGAACCAAACTTCCATCATGTCTGCCAGGTGAACTTTCTCCCTTTCATTGTATAATGAACGTAAGTTTGGATTCTGCTTTTATAGCAGAAATGCATGCTGTAGTTGTCAGTGAGTTAGGCTATTGTGACAAAGATCCAGGACAGTGGCTTTGAAGTCTATGTGCTTTTCTCATGGTACTAGTGTTTTGTAAAAATTAGTGTATCAATTCCAAGTAACCTGAGCGAGATACAGTACTGATCACTGTGAGATGTATTGGTCATTGAAGATCAATAATTCAAAGTTCAGGATCATTCGGGTACTTAAATTCAACTCGGTTTGCTTTCAGATTCAATAATTTACTAACATACCTGTGTATGTTTTTCTTGCTTATTCTCCTTAAACATATAAAATTCAGCCCTGTCTCCTCATTTTCATTTATACTTGCAAAATCAGTTTAGTAGGTAAAATTTCTTAAGGGATTATAGATTTCACCAGGATGATACTGGTCAGTCTTATTTTAACGTTTATGTAAGTTTTTTAGTGTAGAGAAGTCCACACACACATATTAATCCCGAATTGTTTTTGGCGTGCCTGCCAAATGTATGTGTCTCCAGCATGCGGGAAGCCGGAGCAAGCTTTGCCATCCTTGTTGAAGAGGATTGTGGGAGGGCACATCGCATCCCCAGGCCAGTTCCCCTGGCAGGTACTACTCCTGGTGGAGGATGCCACCCGTGTTCCTGAAGACCGCTGGTTTGGAAGTGGGGCGCTGATCTCTGACTTGTGGGTGCTGACAGCTGCCCACGTTCTACGCTTACAGCGCCGCGATGCCTCTGTGGTCCCCGTGGCCCCAGAGCACGTGCAGGTCTACATGGGCCTTCACCATATCCAAAGCAAACACTTGGCCCTCAACCGTTCCATTGAGAAACTAGTATTGCACCCTTACTTTGACCCCCGCAACTACAACAATGACATCGCCTTGGTCAAGATGAGTCAGAGAGTGCCGATGACTGCACTCGTCCTGCCAGTATGTTTGCCTCCCCGTGACCAGAGTCGCAGTGAGATTCTGCCCAACATGCTTGGCATAGTTGCTGGATGGGGGATATCAAACCTTAACACATCCATTGACAGTATGGCGACCTCTGATACAGGTGTTGTAACTGATATGTTGCAATACGTGAAACTGCCAGTGGTGGCAATGGAGGAATGCCAGTCTAGCTATGCTTCCAGGTCTGTGAAGTACAACATCACAGACAACATGTTCTGTGCGGGTTTTTTTGAGGGTGGGCGCGACACGTGCCTAGGTGACAGTGGAGGAGCATTTGTGATGATGGATCCTGATACCGGGAGGTGGGTTGCTCAGGGAGTGGTGTCTTGGGGGGGGCCAGAAGAATGTGGAAGCCAGCGTGTCTATGGAGTTTACACCAAACTGTCCAACTATGTTGAATGGCTGCAGAGTCACCTGAATCTGGGAAGTTGGTGGTAAAGTATTCATAGGAAAAGCATATTTCTGTGGGGAACAAGGCAACAGCATGCTCACTTTGAAAATTACACTCCAATTCTTTCTATTTACACTATTTTTCTATATTACTATTCTATGTTACTTAAGTATTTTTTTACTTTACTTAGAGTACATTTTTATAATGTTTTAGTAGCATCCATCTATCTTCCATAACTAATCATTCAGTAGAGGGCCACGGGCATCCTGGAACCAGCTTTCACATACTGCACATATACACAATCAGACAAAGAGAGCCATTTAGAGACACACATATCTTATGCAAAAGAAACCTACAGAAAAGCCATAAAAACACGGGTAAACCATGCAAACACACAGACACTAATTCAGAGGCAATAGCCACAGTGCCTTAAGACCATACTCCTAATATTTTGAAAAATCTCACAGGAAATTGCACCTCCTAAACATGAACTCCAAGCAGTTTTGCATAATATTCCAACCTATGAAAGTCAACCCTATATTTTCTGTATCTAATCCAGACTGAATTATTGTGTATAGCATAATTGTATTTTAAGTGAAATTATTTTTATTAGTTGTTTTACTGACAATACTTGATTATTGACATAAATAAATATGTTTCGAAGCAATGCTTTTTTTATGGAGCTTATGGTGATTACCATACCCAGACATCAGCTGTGTAAAAGAATGAGTTGAAAATGTAGTAGTTTGTTTATAAGGTTCAAACATCAATATAATTTGTTATAAAATTTAGCATGCTTATATCAATATAATTTTTAATAAAAATATTGAACATTTTTCAATAAAAGCATGCTAAATAGTTGCAGTTGGAAGTTTACATATACTTAGGTTGAAGTCATTAAAATTCCTTTTTATCCCCTCCACAGATTTCATGTTAGCAAACTATAGTTTAGGCAAATTTTTTCGGACATCTACTTTGTAGGATCACAGGTGCACATATGACAGAGCTTAAATCCAGGTGGCCTGAGACAAGACCTACCATGGTACGAGAGGTACTCTCTGGCCTAGGCACAGAACAAGGGCTAGTGACCCCCCCACACACACACAGATAACAAGGGAGGCCAACACTCCAACTTTTATTGCCCAAAGATTTAGGGACCTACAGACAGCAGAGTGGACCTCAAGGACAGGGGACCCTCGACTTGGCACGTGACCCTCTCCTCATACATCCTTTACACTTGAACATTTATATAAATTTAAATAAATAAATGTGTATAGCTACCACTGCATATATATTCTAATGGTTATTCCAGAAGAATCTTGAAAATTAAATAGTGTAACCGAGTATCTCAGTGTGTCCTAACTTTCACAGATTATTCTTTCTTTGTATAACAAACTCCCTTTTTCACATTCCTCTGTGGCCCTTATCTGATCTTTGTGGCCTGTTAGAAAGCTCTTTGTGCTCAACAATTCTGCATTAAAAGAACTGAATTAAGATGTATATTATCCATTTTGAAGAGCAGGTCAATTGGGATATGCCACACCAACCCAGAATATGTTGTTCCCAGATGTGCAACTTAAATTGGTACGTATTACCACAAACTAAAGGCCATGCCTATCTAAGGATAAGATGTGCTGTTTGAATGTGAATATGTCATGTAATCTCTATACAAAGTGTAACATCTATTGAGATGCAACCCAAACAACCTGTACCATACACTGAGTCAGTAACATACAGTTGTGTTCAAAATAATAGCAGTCTGACATCACTAACCTGATCAATCACCATTTTTGGTATTATATTTCTACATGGAAAATTATTTACTAGTAGGTGTAGTACAGTAATGGAAATCCAACATACCCAACAGTCATGACATGCATGCTGCTGATTCTGTGAGAATCATTACTTGAAAGGAGCATGTTCATAATAATAGCAGTGTGAAGTTCAATTCGTGAGGTCATTCATTCTGTGAAAAAGCAGGTGCCAATTATGGGCCTTTTTTAAGGAAGGAAGGCAGCAAATGTTGTTCATGCTGGTTATAGTACATTTCTCTCTGAAATTCTGAGTAAAATACGTCATTCCAGATATTGTTCAGAAGAACAGCATTGATTGGAGAGGGGAAAACATATGAAGAAGTACAGAAAATGATAGGCTGCTCAGCTAAAATGATTGCAAATGCTTTAAAATGGCAACCAAAACCTAAAAGACGTGGAAGAAAACGAAAAACTACCATTCTAATGGATCAGAGAATAGCCAATGATCAGCTCCAGGAAGATCAAAGAAGGTCTAAAGTTACCTGTGAGTACTGTTACAATCAGATGAGGCCTATATGAAGCCAAGCTATCTGCAAAAATACCCCGCAAAGTCCCATTGCTGAAAAAAGACACGTGCTGAAGAGGTTTCAATTTGCCAAAGAACACATTGACTGGCCTAAAGAGAAACGCTGCAACATTTTGTGGACTGATGGAAGCAAGATTGTTCTTTTTGGGTCTAGGGGCCCCAGACAGATTGAATGGAGTCCCATTGCTTTTGAAGCTCTTGTTTCTCACTTCCTGCTCCCAACTTCTCCTGTTGTCTTCTGACACTGTCAGTAGTCACAGACTAACAAATTCCTGGAAAAGGCTTTATCCTTTCTCCCTCACTAGGGCATCTCTCAGGCCCTAGAATAACTCATACTGTTCTAACCGACAACAACTTCTCATATATATATATGTGTGTGTGTGTGTGTGAGTGTGTATGCACATCTCTCTCTGTATATGTAATGGAATATGTAAAAATAAGAACATTTTAATAATGGCAAGAGGAACCACGTAACGCTTTCCTTCCCGAAGCATAACCAGGAGTTTTACCTTTTCCTGAATGGTCAAGGTCTTCCTCTGGTGCTTAGTCTCACTACTCCCAGAAGGTTTAGAAGATGCAGGACGCTTGGGAGTCGTTGTAGGGCTTAAAAATATTGAATACAAACGGACCACAAGCAAGGTACGCGATAAACAGAGAACTCTGATGGGTCAGGGAAAAATCCATGAAATAGCAGGGGTGCGATAGCTGAAGCACGATGTAACGGGGATCACTGTATTATTATATGTTTATTAGGTTTGCTGTTTTATGTTTACTCTGGTGTGTTTGTCAAGTAAAAACTGCTTCAAGGAGTGGCACAGTCAACAAAAGAACTAAAAAATGACAATGGAAACAGCTCAGAGCAATATAAATATTTTGTAAATAGTTTTAGAGAGTGTTATTTGACAACAGTATTGCTATTTTATTTGTTCTGCTTGTTTTTTGTGTGTTTTGGTGCATTATCTAATTTTTGGCACAAATCTGGCATAAGATGTGGGGTTTTGCCCCCCCCAAAGGTATTGCCCCCCCCCCCCCCAAAAGTAGGCTATATTAATGTACAAGAAGAGTACCACTAATAAGTGATAACAATGGTTCATAAAGGGCACAGAGACCAGGCGCAACCACTATACGAGGAACCAGAGCCCCCAATACACAAATGAGTTAATTCAACATGCAATACTTTCTATCAACACCTGTCAAACACTCACCCTACTGGATGAATTTAATAGTCCAGAAGGTAACCTCCTATATTTTAGTAGCCAAAAAGTGGATTTTTCTGTGCTTGCATGGTGTGTTTTTCGCCTTTCAAATCGAAGGAAAACATACTGATTTAGATGGATCTATGTCAAGAAATCATTCACCACAACCAATTTTATAAATATGTATTTGTTATGCACAATTTATATTATAAGTTTGCATATAAGTGCAATAAGTTTGTTTGTGATCTTTTATTGAATATCTTTATTAGCTTGACTAACTTGGCACTTTTTTATCCAACTTGTATAACATATATTCTTGGGAAGTTGATTGGAATGGGACAAAGTCTTTATAAATCATATCATGCTGTATAATTTTAGCTTGGTATGTCAGTTGAGTTACAACAGATATAATGGTTTTCACTGAGAAAATAGTGTCAGTGTATTTTATTAGATAAGTGAACGTGAAAAACAACCACAGTGGTTAGCACTTTTGCCTCACACCTCTGGGACCCCTTGAGCATGCTCACCCCTTGTTGTTGTGTGGTTTCCTCTGGGTACTCTGGTTTCCCCTCACAGTCCAAAGACTGCAAAGAATTCTGAGGATAATTGGAGTTACTATATTGCCCATGGGTATGAATGGTGTGTGAGTGAATGGTGTGTGAGTGTGCCCTGTGATGGGCTGGCCCCCCGCCCTGTGATGGGCTGCCACCCGCCCTGTGATGGGCTGGCCCCCCACCCTGTGATGGGCTGCCCCCCGCCCTGTGATGGGCTGGCCCCCCGCCCTGTGATGGGCTGCCCCCGGCCTGTGTTGTTTCCCGCCTCGTGCCCGTAGCTCCTGCGATAGGCTCCAGACTCCCCGCGACCCAAAAGGATAAGTGGTTTGGAAAATGGATTGATGTATTGAAAGTTAATTAATTTAAGCCCATTTAAAACCAAATGGATGTATATTTTGTGCACATATTTGTAAAATAAATATTCTAATGACATTATGAACACTACAAATATTTCCTAATGATCAGTTTTAATGTCAAGGTTGACCTTAAGTCAGTGTGAAGACATTGTGTATATAAAAGGAGATGCTAAGAGGACTGAACACACAGCATTGGGGCAGAGTCCTGGGTGTTCAGTCTGCCGTTTGGGCTTTTCCCTCACCCTGCTCTACAGTTGTCTGGGTGCTACAAAGTCTCCAGTAGACCAGGGTGAGGAGGGTCTATATGTTTTTTGAGCTACATTTAAAAGTAAACTGGTATCATGGAGCATGCTGACATTTTCCCAGTCTTCTACTTGTGAGGAACCACCTGTGGAACAGAACAGTAACAGGCTACTTATAATCCATGTCAGGACACCTTGAGTTACTTCAGGCTTTACAAATAACTTTAAAACTGACAGGCTCCTGTGCTTGGATAAATAGTGGAGTTCTTCTTGTGCTTCATGCTTTTACTGGCTAGTTTCCTTGATCGAAAATCAGCTGTTTCACATTAACATTAGTGACACATGCATGATTATAGGACACTGACCAAACAGCACACAGCACAAACTGAGCGCTTAAGTGTAATCCAGGTCCTTTTCATTGAATTGGTATTTTGCAAATCCTGTCCAAGCTAACATGAATTACTTTGTCACCCTACTAATCAGATTATGGCAAACAGGTGAGAAGCAAGGCCTACCAGAGTATGCCCAGAGTTTAGCCTCGTTTGCTGGGGAATCGGCCAATTCCAATCCGGTCAATAGGAACACTCATTTGCCTTCTAGGAATGCCCACTGCCTTCCTATGAAAAGAGATAAAAAGATTACATTATTGCTCGTAATACAATATTCTGCAACTGTGTTTAAAATTACACTACACATGTACCCTGTATATTTTTCCAAGGCAACATTTCCTATGAATCTTCTGAATGATGTGCAAAATAATCTTTCACATGATGTACAAATGTCTACAAAATAATTTCATCACTTGGTATATAGGTTTGAAGATCTCATGGGCAGGTCTGTCAACTCCTCTGTCTTAAAAAACAGACAAAAAAAGAACTCAAACATTTATATTGCGTAAAAAAACAGACAGCCTAGTTAGCACAATGCCATGGAAAGGCAGAAATGATAATGAAAATTATTTGGTTATTGACAGTATTGGCATGCCTAATCAATGATGTAATTGACAATTTGACAACGATTTGTGTGGATGAGACATATTAATGCATTGCCTACTAAATTAAATCTAGAGAAAAGAATCTTTGACTAAAATGTGTTGCATGAATTGTGAAGCATTGTTTGATAGTATGGATATGATTCCATCAGAAGAATCAAGTGCCTAGTTTCAAAGCCTACTTCATTCCTTTGATTATTAGGTATATTAAATGTTTCTCTTGCTCTTTACCCGTTCCCTCCCTCCCCAGCGTGGTATTTCCGTTTGCTTTTTGTATCCATTGTGCTGACAGACAGGCGATCCAGTGGCATGTTCTCTCCAGGGAAGCTTCTCTTCCTCTTGATTTCAATGGCATTCTTTTCTACATGCACCAGTTGATCGAGGAGCAGCAGTTTGTCTTTCTGTGTGCTGGATGATTTCTCGTCATTGGACCAGACCAGGGATCCAGACTTCTTCAAAGCCACAGGGCCCAGGAACCTCTGGGTGAAAGATTGTGTTTCAGCATGAACCCACTCATTAAGTCCCTAATCTCATACATAATGTAATAAATCATGACTAAAATCCACCAAGTTTACAAAGGTCAATTGTCTTATTGCAATGACTTTTTGAAATATAAATATACCAGGAAAATATAAATATACCAGCAAATGGCACTGTACAGGCTGTGGAAAGCAAAAAAAAACACTGATTGTGTGGGGATCTGCATAATAAGATAAAGTATACAAATGAATAAGCTTGCCCAACTATGAACCTTTATTTTTATTTAGACAGCACACAAGAGGCTGATTTATATTCTATTTCGATGATAGGTCCTCATGTGATATATGTTGTATGAGATGAGGAAAGGGATATTTTATTTTGTACCTCTGTTACTGCTGACAGTTTTGAAAGGAGTGGCTTCTGCTTGAGTGCTTGGCATAGAAAAGCCCTGCTCCTCAACCTTCATCTATTTTATCATAATTTGATCCTTACAAATACATATTTTTCATAGATGAAATTTTTACATTTAAAACTGCCTGCCATCTCCTTTAGCAGGTCTTGCCTCTGCTTCTTTCCTTTTCAATGAGGTCCCTATTCTCCCAGTTGCAGATTTCTCTCCACATTTCATGGACATACCTCTGATTTTTCTGGTAGCACTTGGAAGCCAGTAGCACTGCAACTGAACAGAGGGACAGTGAAGAGGCAGGAGAGCAGTATATATCCACAGTGCCACATCTGAAACAGAAATACCAGAGAAATATACATACACAGATGCACATAACTCATGCATACAATGATAATACACACTCACCATAATATATGTGCTTATCACTATATGTGAGTATATACATATGTGTGCACAAGTATGCAAGAGAGTGCTGGCTGTTAAGCTCTACGTGTCACTGATTTACACTTTTTGAAAATATTCTTTTGTTTCACTATGTTCCAGCATCAGTGTCTTCTTATTTGTTGAACCAAAGCCACAGCAGAGCAGTTTAATTGTGCAGTGATTATTTTTCCAGAACTGAAAATTTAAGTTATGTTTGGTTCCTAATGTATTATCAATTCACAAAAATGGGAAGGACCATAGTTTTGTTTGTCAGAAAATCTCTGTCACCTGCTTATGTTCAGCACTAAGGCTTTCTCGTACTCTGTGTGCATGTGTTTCTGGAAAAATGAAAAAGTGGGTTTTCACATTGTGTCCTCCCCCCAGAGCTATTAGACACAGGCTGTGGTTTTGAGTTTCTGTGATACAAAGCTCTGTTTACATTTACCCCACCTCCATCTGTGAAAATATCATCAACCATGCACCCACCCATTGCTGAGAACCAGAGTAGACCTACAGCCTCCAACCACAAACCTCACCCCCTCCCTTTAAAAAAACACAAAAGAGTAAACATTCAGTTGATACCTACTCCTACCAAAAGTGCGACACCAACTTTTACATTTCATCTGACCCTCACCTGAAAATGAATTCAAACCCTTTATGCTCAATCTGACCTTTCAGTTTTCAAACCAAAAGTATGTGGTCTTTTTTACGCTGTTCATATTATCTATATGCTTCATTTGCTCCCACAGACAAATATATTCTTAGGATGCTACAGTACTGTTAAATTAAAATTTTTAATCTACTTTGTAAAATATCACAGCCCATTTCTTCAGTGTCAATGAACACCGTAAATAAAGAGCTAGGTCAGACACCTTAATTTGTCTGTGAATATTACACAGAAAAAAGTAATATGCAGTAATGTTGGCTAACAGCATATGAACCCTGTACACTCTCCTGCCTCCGCCTGAGAGTGATAAACGTGTGCTAACCTGAATGAATGAATTATCGCAAACAGTCTTCAGCAGTCTCTTCAATAATATGATTCATTCACTTAACTGTTACTATTAAGGTAATAATCCATCAGTTTATTATGGGCAATTAGTTAATTTTGTGCTAATCTGCCCTATGACCTCTATGACTCTGCTCATGTAATTGAATGATGGACAAGCTGATTGATACTTTCATGGAATACATTCACAGGATTGACTGATTGCACCTAAACAGATCACATTCATAAGCATATGCAAATATATACATTTATAGAGAGGAAAATTCTTAGTAAATGAATGCATAGGATACCATCATTAAACATCCAATATATGGAAAGCAAACAAAAGTTTGATAACTGGTCTGTTACAGGTTTAAATTCATGTGAACAACTGATACTGGACCATACAATAGGCTACAGAACTTTACTAAATAAATATTGTCAATATTGTTTATGTGCTGCATAAAATCTTTGTGTGTGTTCAAGTTCAGAAACATTTTAACCCTATTATTTGAAAAGCGAATGTAGACTTATGAGATTTGTATTATTATTATAAGCATCTTGTATTCTTCTAACACATTTTAATAAAAAGATTAATACTGCATTAAACATCCATCCATCCATCTATTCATCCTTCCATCCACCAATTCCAACTATCTAACTGCATATCCAACACAGTATTGTAGGATGTTTGCTGTTATATTTCTTTAAATATATTGCTAAATATTTTATGTCAGACTGGTTAATTAATATTTATCAACAAATTGAATAAAAAAATAAAGTAACTGTAGAGTCGACATTTCTGATAACTAAAAACATATTTTGCCATGAATATATACTGTTTCTTCAATGGTTATGTGGCAAAATGTATTGTCTAGCAACCAGATCCCATTTTAGATTGCACTGTTAAAAATAAACACTCTCACTGCCCAACTCTTGCACACACGCTAATACCTATGCTCTCTAACACACATTCTCCCCAAGACACGCGATCCACAAAACATTCCAGTATTTATTTAGTCTAGAAGTATTACACATCTAAGGTACCTATGGACCAGCAGAACCATCTCAAATTAATGCACACTTACACAGACTCACCCACTAGCACATACACAATCTTAAAATCACATACAAAGGTATACACAAGCACAAGTGTCTCGAAACGCTCTCTCATACTTGGACATGGAAAACGCCAGAAATTTGTGACCAGTACCTTCACTTAGGAGTCTGTATCACACCAAACACTGAAGATCCCAGAATTTCTCACACTCCAGATTCCCTCCCCTTGCTTTTTCCCGGTGTGGACTTTTCCGCTTTTATAGGCTTGCCAGGGGAACCTCAACTCCAATCAGTGGTAGAGTTTTCTATGACGTCATTCCTCTATGCTTTCAATCACTCTGTGCCCCAAGTCTATTCCCCTTGACATTGTCCTCATCTGCTGCCTAAAACTGTTACCTACTAGTAGGCATCTGGAGATTTGAATAACAACTGATTTAGGCCAACCGGAGCAAAGTGCTCCAGCTCTGAAACCCCACCATGAAATAGTGGAGATAAGTGCTTGAAGAACATTTAAATGTCAGATCCTGTATATAGGAGCATAATTGTACATAGTTTTAAAACTACATAGTCCTGGAAAGGACAACCAAGGTTATCTAGGTGATGCAGTCAGCTTATCTTCTCTCTCTCAGTGTGATATATTAAAGCCTTTCTAAATTCTGATCTTTAGCAGTCCAAACTGCAATGTCTGACAGTTAAAATAAATTCTGATCCCTCTCTATGTAGTATGTAAGTTCTCTTTGGATAGTTGGAACACTTCAAACATGTTTTAACCCACACAATCAACAGTAAGATAAAATCTCTTGTAATGTAACCTTAAAAATTAAGCCTGGACATAAAACAAAAAAATGTTATGGAGAATTTTAAAGTTCTGAGTAGTAGCAGCTAATTGCCCTTTCAAAGCCTTTAGATGTGCAGTTGATTTTTCACACACTATATTTAAATGCAAGCAGACCACCCACTCCTTCTTTATTGGTGCAGAGTTGGATTAAGATCCCAGCAACTCTATGGAAAATAACATTATGTCCCTATATTTAGACCCTCGATCCAACAGGATCATCGCATGTCAGACTAGAAGGAAAGTGGTCATATTTCTTGTGACTATTCTGATTAATAAGACCAGAGGAAATCTTGGTCTTTACTCAGACAGATGTGTATCTGCTTTGTTCAACTGTGTTTGCAAATTGGCTTGGACACTTCAGCAAGATTTATCAAGCTTTTGCAACTGTTTTTTCTTAAAGGAATAAAACGCAAAAGCCTAACACATTTTCTAGATAATTACATTAATAAATTTAAATTAACAAAAAAACTGATGAAGGATTCACTCCTTAGAGAGGAAAATTTTAAGTTTTGAGTATTACTCAAAATATTACTGAATTGGTATTGGCAAGTGAGAATGTGTTTATATGTACAATATATTTGGCATATGTAACTGGATACAGAATATAACTATGTGTTCACGTGTGCACATGGGTTGAGAGATGTTTGAATTTTCTGTATGAGCAGTGCATCTGTTTGTGTCTGTGTATGATTGTTACCCAATAGGAGAAGATGACATCAGATTGGGGCCGGGAGGGGCTGGGGAATTTGGTCAGCAAGATCTGTCTATAATGGTCCTTCATTAAGAACATGGTGTCATTAAGTATGGGTCATGATGAAAGTTTTGGCATGCATCTCCTTGACTATTAACCATTTGTTTTCCCTATTCTGAAACGCCTGCGATAGCAAACACCTATGCTGTGCCTTTGGTTATGTGTGATGGATTTCCTAGCGAGTCCTTCTCAGTGCATTACTCAGTTATTCTGCTTATGGCTTCAAATACTATTAACAAACCACACTTATACTCATAATACCTGGGAATTGACATGTAGTAGATTAATATGTGATACATTTATGTAGCTATATTTTCATATATAAAAACTAAAAAAAGTAGGCAACATTACTTTTTATATATCACTTAGGGGGTTTCTTGGGAGGTTGCTGTTATTACCTAAGATGTATTTTTATGTGCAATGGGACATCTGGGTGTTCAAAGTTGGGTTTCTGTTATTGCTTAGCTTGTATTTGTTTATCTGATTTACTATTTTATAATAACAGGCTTGTTATTTAGTTAACTGATTTCTGATGGTTAATTGTTTTGAGTAATGGTTCCTCTGGTGGGGGGGTTACAGCTTTCCTTAGGCTGTATTAGGCTCGAAGGCCTGAGTTTGAAAGGGGTCATGGGGGAGGTAACGTATTGTGGCTGGTATGTAATGGCTGTTCTGTACAGGGTCTAGTAAGACATAAACAGGCACAAGTTTGCCAGGCTATTTCTGTTTCTTTGTCTGGTTCTGTGTCTTAGTCCTGTCCACCCATTCTCTGTAGCCCTGGAATTGCCCGTGCGTGTGCCCGGTGTTTGCGCGTTAGGTGGGTGGTAATGTCAGGGTCAGCACCTGTTTCTTCCAGTCTTTCCTCTTCTCCCCATTTGGCCAGCAGGTGTCGCTGGCCATCCTGTCCTCCCCGTTGTCAGTCTTTAGTGTTTCCCCTACGTCCCTGATGATGCATAGCTCAATGAGCTGATAAGCCCATTCTCCTGGAGTCAGCAAGGAAAGACAAATTGGAGAGATGGTTAAGTGGCAAGTTACACAGTGTAAGTCATACAATATCAGTCACAACCGGGGAGCAGGGAGGTGATGACAAGCCGGTGCTGACGCTCCTTCAGATCACCGGTTAAAGTTCTTGTGTATTTCAGTTTATATCTCGCTGAAATCTTTATTTAGAATCATGAAAAAAACGCTATCTAAATCCGTAATCTGTCTTTTCAAAATGTCCATTGTCAAGAAGTATTAAAGTTTTTCAAATTAGGTTAAATAGGCAAAAAAAGTAAACCATGTCACCATACTTTGTTTTACCTGCATCGGGGGCGTGTAGTACCACTCTCAGCTGAATTTCACATATTTCATATTTTAAATAGCCGCATTACCACATATCCAAATTGCATTTGCATGGCAATTTGATGAACAATGCAACAGTGCAACGCAATGAAAGTGTATTCCCTACCCCTAGTCCCCAGAGGGTTAAGGTGCTGCTGTATTTAGTGTAAAGTTGTTGGAGACACAACCACTAACTTTCACCACCTGTGGTCTGCCTGTAAAGAAGCTGAAAACCCAGGCATACAGTTGGCTATTCAGTCTCGGGTCCCTCCACTTGTTGAACCATCTGTGGGGGCTATAGTATGGAAAGCTGAACTATAGTCAATGAATAGCAATCTCACATAGTTCCCATGTTTCTTGTCCATGTAGCTGAGGATGGAGTGCAGGAAGTGATTGATGGCATCACCTGTTAATCTGTTGGGTGGTAGGCGAACTGGAGTGGGTCTGTGCAGCTAGAGATGGAGAGTGTGATGAGTCTCTCAAACACCTTCATAACTACCAATGTTAGTGCAATAGGCTGGTCATCATTAAGGCATGAGAGCTTATTCTTCTTTGGTACCATGACAATGATGGATCTTTTAAAGCATGTGGCGACCTCAAACTGAGTTAGAGACTCGTTAAAGATGGAGGTGAAGACTCTGGACAGCTGGTCGATACAGCAGCGCAGCAGATGCCTGGTGATGCCATCTGGCCCCAGCGCTTTCCTGAAGGTGACTCACTGCAGCACCTTGTACATGTCGTGCTCTGCAATGGTGATGATGTCACCATGCTCCATTTGCAGGCTGTAGCCATTGTTAGCCACATAGCTAGTGTTTAGCCTCAAAACAGGCGTAGAATGCCTTAAGTTCATTAGCAAATGCAGAGTCTGTGGTGGATGTACCTTTAAAGTCCATGATTGTGCGCAGCCCACGGCACATGCTGCATGTATTGCCCCAGTAGAAGAGCAACTCCACATACTCTCGGTACCAGTATTTTGCTTCCTTAACAGCATGCCAAACTCTATAAGAAGCAGCTTTGTAATCGCTCATATCGCTGGTGATGACCCCTGCGTTGTACGTGGCAGTATGGACATTCATTGCATCAACAATACTGCCATCCACCCATTGGTTCTTGGTTAGAAATAGTCTTTATTGTTACCGTGGGGATTATGCCATCTGCCAGTATGGTAACAAAGTGAACTGCTAAGTCCACAAACTTTATTGATGCCATCTGCGCATGACCAGGACATGTCCCAGTCTATGGCATCGAGTGAATCCTGTAGTGTGGCTTCTGATTGGGCAGCAATTCACCTGTCATGACTGGAGCTTCCTGTGGAATCTTTTGTTTATATTCCGGCTCAAGTTAAAGCATTGTGATCCGATCTTTGCTGGATATGTGATGTGTTGATAAAAGTTTGCATAACTTGTCTGAGGTTCGCTTTACTGACCCAATCCTCCTCTCTCTCACCTTCCCTGTACTGTTTCTACCCAACCTTTCCCCTCTCTGTTTCCAAGCATGCTACCCTGTCCAACTCCTTCGATGTCCTTCCCTACCATTTCCCCTACTCTGCCCAGGTCTCCACTTCCTGCCCTTGGTATTGTCCCTCAGATTCAGTGTCCTGTTGCTAACATGTTCATCCCTGGGTCCCTCAATTCCTGAGTCTTGGCCCCAATTGTCCATCCCCAGCCCTGTCCTTCATCTGTTAGCCATTGGTTCTCAAGTTCTATCCCTTGCTGTGTTTCCTTTTCTGCCAGTCCCGTCTGAGCTCGCCGTGTTGGCCCTATCCGCCATTGTTCCCCTCTTGTTCCACCTCCTAGCTCTGTATGTCAATTCCCTGTTTTGCGACAGTGTGTTTTCCCCCCTGTTCTGTGTCTTGGTTTGGTTTTTGTTTCCCAGTGTTTGCTGGCCCTGGGGTACTCTCAGTTCAGCATCCACCTGACCCTGCCCTCTGTGTCTCTTCCCTGTTTCCCCAGCAGGTGTTTGCAGGCCATCATATCCTCCCTGTCTCTTGCCTTTCAGCCAGTTGAGGGTTATTTTTATTTTTCCAAGTGTTTAGCCCATTGTTTTGGTTTATCCTTAGTTCGATATTGTTTATCCCTGTTTTTAATTAATCTTGTTCATGGTTCTCTGCTCCTGCATTAGTTGTCCTGATTTACTTGTTTCTTGATTTTTCTCCTAGTGTAGTATTTCCTTTAGTTTCAGGTCTTGTTGGTTCCTTAGTTCTGTGTTCGATTCAATTTATTTTTATATAGTACCCAATGCTTTAGATGGATGTGTTGTGATACATAAAACATCATTAGAGTGAGATATATAAGTGAGGAAAATGGAAGGAAAGAAATGAAAGAAAGAAAGCCAAAAGACAATGGAGGAGAGGAACCAAAAACTCCCAAGTAAGGAGAAAATACCTCTGAGTGAACGATGAGGCTTGTAAACTTCAAGTAATTCTGTCAGATAGGAGCTAGACCTTTAAGTATCTTATATGCAAGTCAGTGCTGAACCTTACTGGAAGCCAATGCAGGGAACCAAGGACAGGGGTTATGTGTTCAAACTTCCTGCTCCTAGTGACAATTTGAGCTGCTGCATTTTGAATGGACTGCAAGGTACTTAGTGTGCAGTGAGTGCTCCCAGATAACACAGCATTACAGTAGTCTAACTTACTGTATACAATTGTGGTAATTATGTGAGAATGCTGTTCATAGACTACAGCTCAGCATTTAACACCATAATCCCCCACAACCTCTCGGATTAGCTCCAGGACTTAGGTTTCAGTACATCTTTGTGCAAATGGGTGTACAACTTCCTGACCGCAAGACCACAGACAGAGAGAGTAGGGGATGTGTACTCCTGTACACTCACACTGAACATAGGGGTCCCCCAGGGATGTGTGCTGAGCCCCCTTCTCTACTCTCTCTACACCGCGGACTACACAGCCAAATACCTCATTGGTGGTAGGACTCATCTCCAGGAATGACGAAAGGGCCTACCGGTGTGAGGTGGAAGGCCTAATGAAGTCGTGTGCAGCAAATCACCTCTGCATGAACATCAACAAAACAAAAGAGATGGTAATTGATTTCAGGAGACAAAGAGGTGAGCTAACTCACACCCCAATACAGATCAATGGAACCCCTGTGGAGAGAGTCCGTAGCTTCAAATACCTTGGTGTCCACATCAATGAGGACTTCCCCTGGAGTACACACACAGACTTCCTCATCACTAAAGGCAGACAGCACCTTTATCAACTGAGGCGTCTAAAGAGGTTCAAAATCTCCAACAACAACTAATAAGCACAGCAGCAGAAAGCCTTGCAGAGGGTAGTGCACACAGCGGAACGCAGCATGAGAAACTCTCTACCAGCCCTGCAGAGGGTAGTGCGCACAGCGGAACGCGCCACGAGAACCTCTCTACCAGCCCTGCAGAGGGTAGTGCGCATAGCGGAACGCGCCATGAGAACCTCTCTACCAGTCTTGCAGAGGGTAGTGCGCACAGGGGAACGCGCCATGAGAACCTCTCTACCAGCCCTGCAGAGGGTAGTGCGCACAGCGGAACGCGCCATGAGAACCTCTCTACCAGCCCTGCAGAGGGTAGTGCGCACAGAGGAATGCGCCATGAGAACCTCTCTACCAGCCCTGCAGGACATCTATGCTGAAAGGTGCTGATCCCAGGCCACCAGGATCACTAAGGACTCCAGCCATCCCGCCCATAAACTGTTCAGGCCACTGAGGATAGGGACACTGCAGCCTGAAGTCAAGAACTGAATGGTTTGGGAGTTTTTACACACAAGCAATGAGACTCCTCAACCACAGCACATAACGAACAACGACACACAGTCTTCTACTATCCAGTTCCATAACTTTAAATATTAGCATATCTGCAGTTTATGGCACACCTACAGTGAGATTTCTGTATACAGTGCAATGTTACGTATACTTATTTGTGTTATATATATTTTATCTTTCTGTGATGTTGGTACTATCTATCAATCTATCTAATCTAATATATCTAATCTATCTATTTATTCATTCTTGTGATATTAACATAACCCGCTACTATATAAATGGCTGGATGATTAAATGGATTTGTGTTTCAGGAAAGTGACTCAAGAGCTCAAGAGAATTGACCGCAATACATCCTTTCTCCACACGATGGAAGCAGAAGAAAATATTTTTTATGCTTCTGTCACACAAAAAGAGATATGTAGTACTTAAAACGTCATAATGGGCTGAATTCTCATTTGCTTTTACACTAAATCATTTAAAGAAATCTTAAGTTACATTTTAAGATGCTTCAAATAATTTAGACATATGTTTTTGTAACTTTTCAAGCTCAAAATTGAACAATATGTAAAGCTGTATTTAAGATATTTCAAATGTTATATTTCGAATAGTCTTTTATTCTTGATGGAACAGTTTATATCAATAATCATAATTATCACAATAATAAGTGATGAGTAATATGATAAAAATAAACATTGACACAAAGTAATATTATAATGAACACGTGCTTTTTCATGAAAGCATTGTACCAGTCATAGCTGTGTGAAACTGGCTGGTAAGTCGGCGTCCCTCAGAAGCTGACACCCTACAGGATTGACTGGCCCTGTGAAAACACATATGCACTTGTCATGAAATCTGTCCCGACTTTTCAGTGATGAATAACATGAAAAGTAAAACACAAAGATTTTTTTTGAAATGTCATTGTCATATAGCTGTCCCTAATAAGCAAAGCTCAAAAAAAGTATTTTAGGGCAAAGATCTACCTAAATATTTCTGTTTTAACAAACCCACTTTCCAAATTAAATCTCAGAGATAGTAAACTCAATACACTTTACGCACACATAAGCGGCTGCTTGTGTGGACCCATACAGAGACACCTGCATATTTACAGGGATGGAGATGTAGTGATATTTATTTGACTTGCAGTCAGTAAGATCATTAAATCATAAATGTTTGTAATTCCAATAACTTATTTGGAATTCTAACAAAAGGGCAATGTAGATTTTTTGCTTGCTGCTCTGGCTGTTTCTCTTTCGATCTCTTTTCTATGTCTCTACAATATCACCCCTCCAGGCTTGGCATTTCTCCAGAGCTCCCCCCTTTAATTGTGTTAATGTCCACATCACCCCGCTTTATATGGTCCAACTTTTTTCCTCCCCATGCTTGGATTTCGGCTGGTTGAGTTTGAGTTTCTTGTGTTTTATTGGCTGGGCTTGAGTTGCCTTTATTTTGGAGAGTGTGAGTTGAGACTGGTTTGAGGAATATTGGGTTCAACGCCAGGGCCCCCTGCAGGCCACTTTTGAGCAGGGATTACGCCCTCTTATTGGTAGAACAGCTCCTCATCCGAGTCCAACGGCTGGCACAACTCCATCCTCTGGCTGTCACCAATGGACATGAGCTGGCATGGTGTTTATTCACATGCCCTTCTAGATAATATGGCCCAACGCAAACATAAATAGTCTTAATACCTCATTTATTGTGTCCATTTGTGATATTTGTCTAATAGAAAATGTATTCTGTAATTTATAATGTATTTAATTCTTCCAACTCTCCTGCACTTTCTGTCACATATAAACAGTGGTCTCTGCACATGAGAAAGGTCCCCCTTAAACCTCCACCCCTACAATCCCTCCCCAGCAAAGGGCTATTTAAGGTCAGTTTACAAAATGAGAAAGGATCTTTCATACATGCAGTGGATACTGCTTTAACACAAGCTATCAACAAGTGGTTCTTCAGATAACACATTAGTTTTCAACACAAGAAAAATCTGTTATCCATTCTAAATTAAAATTCTGTTTCTTTGATAGGCTGTGATCAAGATGACTAAGACTGCGGACAGTATGACAGACATGATACTGCCTTAATTGAACAGATGAGAAAATACTTACTCTTTGACTGGATGATGTTTATGAGGTTTAAATAAAATTTACTTAGCATAAGACATCAATCGTGTTGCGGTGTGATTCCATCTTAGATTGTCAATGTTCTGATTTCTCCAAAAACCTTAAAGATATTTATGTATCAGCATGCAAACGATACATTCACTGCACTCACAGATCCACATACTGTAATACCTTGATGTTTTTTTACATATTTAACTATGCTAATTGATTTATCCTGCACAGGGTTGTAGTGGGACCTGATAACTATCTCAGGCAGTTTAAGGCACAGGGCTTGAGGACACCCAAGCCATCATATTGTGCATACGCACACATTATTATTCAATTCTTCTTTGTGGGGGGCATCCATTTATTTCTATTGGCAAAACCCTAAGCCCCCACCCGAACTTATAACCTTCCTTAAGCAAAAGTACCAAAATACATTTTTAGTTTTTTGATTACATTCACAGATATTTGTGGGGACCTAAAAAATGGTGGTCATTGTTGACACACTTCAGCATACAACAACGAAATGTATCCTCTGCATTTAACTTAATTTTATGTGACATAGCAGGGGGCAGCTAATTCAGCACCCAGGGAGGTACGTTGCTCAGGGTACCTCAGTGGTGCCTTGCTGGTCAGGGATTCGAGCAATCTTTCAATTACAAGTGTGCTTCCCTAACCATTAACACACCACTGCCCACCACTGTAAAAGTATTACAGTCAGTCTCATGACCTGACTGACCTGTAACCACTGAACTGAAATATGGGGCAGGTATTGGTTACAAAGTATCTGCCCCTGATAAAGAGTCAATTGGATTTATAATATGGTAACCACTTTCTCATTCTGTACGAAGTTTCCAGTATTCTCACTCCAGGGATAGGTTGTTCAGTTACTGAAAAAATAGAGGGCAGACTATTCTTGCACTCTCTGGGTCAGACAACTACATACCTCCAACCTTTACTTATGCTAAATACATACATATGGATAAACCCAACCTGCATGGATTAGATGATCTGCAGTTTGGAAGCTGAGTATCTTGCCTTATCCAGAATGCAATTCTGTTTTGTATTATTATTAAAAACCTTAGTTAAATATTACAGGATAAAACAAGTTAGTTAATATAAAGGTAATGAAATGCCTGGAAGAGATTTTAGGTCGTTAAATGGATTCCAAGCAGGATTAGAAGAGATTATATCTACTAGGCTTCTCCCATGGCATTGTGACCTGACACCCAGAACACTGACAAACTTCAGGGAAGAGACCTTATAGATAGGGAATTTATTAGAAAGTATATATGCTGGACACCCATGAGTGATTGCAGAGATTCAGTCAAACCCTACATTAACTTTTTACTCCTCCAAAACTTACTCTTTTATAAATAAATTCAAAATCAAAGTTTTATCTTTGCTATCTTCCATTTCTTATGTATGTTTTGCGAGATTTTTGGTGTTTTTAATGACTCTGTACCTGTTGACATCAATAACACAGTAATTGGGAGCAACCTCTACCTTCCAGGTATGCAGCAAGATTTGGTACTGCTGTAAAAAGACACCCTAGCACATAAAAGTAAAAAGACATCCTTGCACAAATTGACACCACTAGGATATCTTGTACATCTGCTAGTCTTACCCAA
>JAODUD010000036.1:17654180-17674218 GCA_026784285.1 Stomatorhinus walkeri
AAAATTAACCAACCAACAATGAAAGAACAAAAACACTCCCCGACCCAGGCTGAACAATAACAAAGTAAAAATAATTTTAAAAAATCAATATTATCAATAATAATAATAATAATAATAATATAGATAGATAGATAGATAGATAGATAGATAGATAGATAGATAGATAGATAGATAGATAGACAATGAAAATAAATAAATACATTTAAATAATCACATTAATTGAATCAATACTCGGTCATACTAATATAGAAATAACTCCATATTCATTTGAGTAGCATACTTTCAACATATTCTATGAAGGGGGACCAGATTGCATGAAACTTTTGCCTGCATTTATCTCGGCTATATCACAACTTTTCAAGTGGCAGTGTAGAGAGCACAGCTTTCACCCAGTACTTAAAGGTTGGGGGTCTGGAGGACTTCCACATTCTTCGTGCCAACAGAGAACAGAAGGCAACAGCCCTCGCTTGTAGGGTGGGGTTGTTTTTTGGTAGCACACCAAATACAGCAACAAAAGGATTGGGCATGATTGTAGTGTTGCATATGTGTGAGAAAGAATGAAAAATCTATTCCCAAAATTGTTTATGGACTGACAAGATCAAAACATATAGCCGATTGAAGTAAAGAAGAAATATGCATCTGCTTAATAATATGTTGCCAGAATCCGTCACTGATTTCAACATTTAAATCTTATTCCCATGCAGATCTGGTTTTATCCCATGAAGGTTTATTGATACTCTGTATGATGTTATAGATCACTGAAATCCTACCTTTTACATAAGGATCTATTTCTAAAATACAATCTATTTCACATTCAGATGTCTGAAGGGGGAAAGAAAAATATTTCATGGCAAAGCTATGGGCCTGCAGATATCGAAAAAAATGTGTCTTTGGGATATTATGGTTATTTCGTAGTGTATCAATTGAAGCATAAGTACCATCACTAAGCAAATCCCGAATAAAAAATAAGCCGTTGTCCTGCCAAGTTTTGAAAGCTGTGTCTATTTGAGAAGGTGGGAATAGCTGGTTATCAATCAGTGGAAGAAAACTACATACTTGGGTGAAGCCAAAATGTTTTCTAAACTGAAACCATATTTTAAAGGTTGACGGTGTAAATTCTGGAGGTTGAAGTTAATAGGGAGAGGACTGTTAAGAAAAGTTATTGGAGATGTAGAATGATATGACTCTAGTTCCATAGTAACCCAAGCTGGGCATTCTCTTGAATTATGTTCCAAAATCCAATGACTTCGTTTAATAAGATTGGCAGACCAATAGTAAAACATTAAATTGGGTAAACCCTGCCCTCTTGCTGATTTAGGTAACTCCAAATAGGCCCTCTTCATATGACAGGAATCATTTTAAGTACATATAAAAAGCGAGGTAATACTATAATTTTAACAATATTAACTTGGCCTGCTAATGAAAGGGGAAGCAATGACCATCTGTTATATTCTGACTTGGTGCATTCCAAAAATACCTTGAAGTTATAGTCATAGAGATCTTTATATGTTTGTGTGAAATTGATACCCAAGTAAGAAAATGACTGGCACTCTAACTTAAATGGAAAAATGCTATAATCTATGTTAATCACAAGCTTATTTACAGTAAAACCAGACTTTTAGAAAAAGTGTATTTATCCCTTGAAAAATTCCCGAATAGCTGCAGAATCCTGATCAAATGTGGAATCGAATTTAGTGGGTCGGCTAAGTACAGTGGTACATCGTCAGCATCTTAAGATTCCTAGTATTTTCTGTAATCTTTGATGATTGCTTTATTGCTATGGCTTCAGGTTCAATGACTAAATTAAACAAAAAATGGGACAGACAGCAGCCTTGTCTTGTGCCTCTATGTAACAAAAAGTATTCTGAGTAATTGAAGTTTGTACAAGCCAAGGCCTTTGGAGAAGAATACAGAATCTTAACCCATGTAATAAAAGATGGTCCTAAGCCAAATTTTTCCAAAGTTCTAAACAGATAATTCCACTACACCCTGTCAAAGGCCTTTTCGGCATCAAGAGATAGTATAACTTCGGGATGTAGGGTGGAACGAGCAAAAATACAAGATTTTAAGGAGCCTCAGCAAATTATAAATGACTGCCTGCCGGGTATAAAGTCCGTCTAATCAGGGTTGATTATTTGGGGTATTATCTTTTCAATATGTTGGAACAAGATTTTAGTAAGAATTTTGTAGTCACAACATACACGGCTTATTGGGCGGTTGGAACCACAATCAAGTGGATCCTTGTCCTTTTTAGAATTACAGATATCACACCTTGTGACCTTGTGTCAGGCAGCTTCTTAGTTGTGATAATTTCCTGGAATAATAGACCCAGCAAAGATATTAATTTAGTGGCAAAAGCCTGGTGTTTTACCACTCTGCATTGATTTTATTGCATGTATCATTTCCTGATTCGTTATTGGAGAATCTAAAAAATTTGGTCCTCAGCAGAAATTTTGGGAATTTCTAAATCATTCAAAAATTTTATGAATTTGAGTTGGGATGCCTAGGTTTCTCAAAATACGTAACCAGTCGCTTAAAACATATGAATATATGGAGATTATCTGTTTGGATCTGTGTGAGCAGTGGAGAATGATACTTAACTCACTAACCTAAATTCACAGTAAACACATGCAGCTCATCGGGGGTTTGTATGTCCGGATTCTTTGGAAGCCAACTTGAAGCTGAACAGGACAGAAACATCAGTTAAAATCACTTCATACTGTATTTTCTCCTTTATTGAATTATGATGAATAAATTAATAATCTCTGAATAATCTCTTCTCACAGTCACTGACATCCTTCGGCCCCCCAACCCCAGGATTCACTGTTTGGCTGAGTAGCCAGTTTGTGTAGCAAACAGGTGTATATAATTACGTGGTATGTGTATTTCAGCGTTTAAGACTTTTGGGGTAATACAGTACAACACCTTTGTGATTTAGGATTTTTTATGGCGGAATGCTACAGTATGCTCTTACACACAGGTTCAACAGTGACCACTCTTGTGAAGGACATATTTCTTCCCATCAACTTGTAGGTCACCATGCAAGTATAGTTTCCCTGGTAGTTCTCACGCATCACATGAATAACCAGCTTCTCATTTTCAATCCCACGGTCACCTTGCCAGTTTGGGTTAGGGTAACAGTTCTGTTAAAAAAAAGTCATACACAAGAAATTAAACAAATTAAGGTCAAATATTCACATTCACTCACTTTACATAATAAATAAGTATGGAAGGTGCATATTATATATATATATTATGATTGCATTCATCTTACCCCCGTTGCATTGATTTCCTCCACCACTATTCTCATTACTCTGCCAAGCAGCACAGCAGTTTGTGCTTTCACTGGCTATGAGTAATACTGATCATAGAATTAACAGAATACGATTTCCCCCTAACACACATATGCGATGCAACCAATAACAACTTCTAGTTATGTTTTCAGTGTGACTGCTGTATTTCAGTAGGATTTACAGTACAAGAAGTAGACAAAGAGACTGAAAAACCTGGTTTTAGACTACAATGATTTATTAGAAACAGGAAAGTCAATTTACTCATTTAATTAATCGGTGAGTTGGGCAGCTGTGGTTGTCAGTTTTTGTATACAATTCGGGTTAGTACCCAGACATCCCTTTCAGACAGCTTCCTCTTGCATCCATCATTACTCTGGTTGGATGTGGTCCAAAAATTTGTCCTCTTTTGAACTCTGATATGTTTCCCACAATGTTGCATGAATTGAAATATTTTAAGTACAGTTGTGCTATTGTTCTACTAATTCAACCATCCAACTTTGCTCTTGCTGATGGATTGTGCAGTCAGTGAAGACGGGCATATACAGAGGTGAAACCTCAAAAACTGTTGAGCAGTATTCCAGTTTCATTATCCAAGCCCATATCCCAATAATCTTTTCTTTGTTATGGTACTGTAGAATGTTAAAACTAATCAATTAAGAGACCACTTTAAACTAAAACCAACTTTATATATTGATGGTGGAGTTCTATGGAAACTGACCGAAAGGGATTAATACAGTTCTGACAATTGTGCAGTATGCATATTAACTAGGGCCATCAAAGTTAATGCGTTCATTTTAAGGTCATATTTTTTTAATTGCATTCAGTATTTTGATACCCAAATGGGAGAATAGTATGATTTTAATACAGATTAATAGTATTCCTTCCTGGTTGTGAACAATGTGAAAGCTTTGCTCAGAAAATTGTATGGAATCACAGAATTCACAATTGACATCACAGAGTTGAATTTTTTTTTTAGCGTGCAATCACATGACCGCTCCACCAGCTGACTCTCTTTGTTGCTTGGCAATATGACTCTTTTCATGTTGATTCCAAATGGGTCACGTATCCAGCTCTCATCCCTCTGCTTCTCGGGAAAGTACTCATTAAACCGCTCTAGAAGTTTAATCAGATGCGTCATGATCGTTTTCTTCATTACATTTTGTCCTGCCGCGTCCAGTTGCTGTCCCTCATGACAGACATTGGGGAACGGTTTTTAGAAACATGTTCAAACACATCAGCGAGGTAAGCAACGTGTGTGAGTCACACACTGTTGCTAAACAGGTTGGCAAGAGGCGAATTGTTCTGAGCAAGAAAAGCTGCGATTTCAGCTCGTAGTTCATAAAAAGGGGACAGTACCTTTCCCCTCAAAAGCCAGCGTACCTCGGCATGATACAACACCTGCATATGCTCCTTATCAAGATCTTGGCACAGTTTCTGAAAACACTGGGTGTTCTTTGTACTGCGTTAATATGTTTACTTGGATGATATCTTTTAATGTTCCATGAAGCACTGGTACCAAATCCTTTTCTGCCAGGGCTTCCCAATGTAAAAAACAATGGTTCCAAGTTGCATCTCAAGTATTCTCCTCACGACCCCCAAGTTTTTTCCTGTCATGGAGGCAGCGCCATCAGTAGTGATACAAACGCACATCCTAGCTTAGACCCACTAAATTCAAATACAAATCCACAGAGCTGAAAATGTCCTCTGCAGTCATTGTAGTAGGGAGCTCTCTTGTGCAGAGAAATTGTTCTTTTAAGTCCCCATCCAACACGTCTCACGTAAACGAGTAAAATTACTTTCTTAAAGTCTGTGGATTTGTCTATTTGTAAGGGAAAATGACCACTTGCCTTAATGCAAGCTGGGATTTGTTGTTTGATATCATCTGACATGTCCTCAATTCACCTACCAATAGTGTCATTTAACAGAGGTATATTTTTTAGTTTATCCACTGTGGATTGATCCAACATCTCTGACCATGTCCATAGTGGCAGGTAAGATGAGGTCCTCTGCAATGGTGTGGGGCTTCTTTAACTTCAAAATATGACGTGCTAACAGGTACGATGCCTGGAGCACCTGCACTTGCTTTGAGCACGAAGAAGTAAGACGCTTTTGTGATGTCCTCAGTTCTAGAAGTTGTCTTCTGAACTACCGAACAGCTTTATCTTCGAGAATGGTGTTTTGCTTCCAAATGTCGCTTCAGTTTCGACAGCTTCATGCTTTCACATACCAACACCTCCCTGCACAAAACACACTGAAGTTTTTGTGCTCCTTTGTCATCAATATAAGAAAATCCAAATCTAATATATTTCTCATACCTATTGTGTCGTACCTGCGTTTCGCCATACTTAATTAGCACATGTGAACAAAGATTGCGGGTCTTCTTCTACAGTGTGAAATGGTGGTTTTAATAACCATTACAGGGCACCTCCTACTGTTAATGAGAAGATGACACTGTTGAGTTTTTCTCAACAATTTTTTGCCCAAAGGCCTGCAACCCACTTTTGGGTTGCGACCCACCGGTTGAGAATTACTGGTCTAAAGCACACCACCTCTGCACTCTAGAGGAGTGGAGACGTGTTCTCTGGAGTGACAAATCATGCATCTCTGTCTGGCAATCCAATAGATGAGTGTGAGTTTGGCAGTTTCCAGGATAACTGTACTTACATTGTGCTTAGTGTAAAGTTTGGTGAAGGGGGATTATGGTGTGAGGTTGTTTTTCAGGGGTTGGGCTTGGCTCCTTAGTTCCAGTGAAAGGAACTCAATGCTGCAGTGTTAAAAGCCATTTGTACAATTTCATGCTCCTAACTTTGTGCAAACATTTTGGGGATGGTCCCTTTCTGTTCCAACACAACTGAGCACCAGTGCACAAAGCAAGGTCCATAAGGACATGGGTGAGTGAGTCTGGTGCAGAGGATCTTGACTGGCCTACACAGAACCCTGACCTCAACCCGATAGAACACCTTTGGGATGAATTAGAGAGAAGGCTGTGAGCCAGGCCTTCTTGTCCAACATTAGTGCCTGACCTCACAAATGCTCTCTTGGAAGAATGGTCAAAAACTCCCCCAAACACACTCCTAAACCTTGTGGACAACCTTCCCAGAAGAGTTTAAGCTGTTATAGCTGCAAAGGATAGGGTCCATATTGAAGCCTGTGTATTAAGAATGGGATGTCATTCAAGTTCATGTGCATGTAAAGGCAGGTATCCAAATACTTTTGGCAATATAGTGTAGCTTCTTATAGCACAAAAGACCAGGATTAGAGTATTGACAGGGATTGTTATTACAACCAGAGACTGTTATTAATCACTGCAAGATTGTTATATGTTATCATCTAGGTAGAAGAAAATGACTTTTCAGAAATACTATGCTTTAATCATTAAGTAATAGATCAGTGAAATAATATTTTGCATCATACTTTATGTAGAATGCTGACAGAAATGTATTTATAGTCATTTAACTCACATGAAACCACTGGACAGAGAAATTCCTCTTAAGATCCCTGAAATCTTCAATATCAGGACAAGTGACTATCCTGTTTTCTTCCAAAGGAATCTTCACCAGGGTGGAAATACCTGCTGGCTCTGCTATGCATATTTCCTTGGCCCTCTGAACTACATTAAGCCAGACAGGTATCTTAGCACAGAATGTTCCATTTCTAACAAGAAACACAAATCCAGGACATGGTGTGATTAGTATGAAGCCATTGCCAGCAAACATGGAGACACAGAGAAAGACACATATAACAGCAGGTGCACGATCCAGGCAACTTTAATTTTAGACTTTTCATCACCTTCCCTTCTGTCCCTTGATTACAAATATATCTTGTCATAACTATCAATCTTTTCTCTTAGGATTTTTTCTCGGATAGTCCTATTTTCATGTTTTGTTCAATGGATTTTTTTGCATTTCATTTTTGATCTAATACTATGAGAATGAGTCGTGACTTGAAAGTGACTAAACATTTTCGACTTCCATTTCTGGGGTGTGATGCACTACAGCGGCGTCATGTTGCAAATAATCGATAAATAAAATGAGACTGACTGATGTTTTCTTCCATCAATTTCTTTTTCACGATCAGGTTTGATTCTTGAAACATCAATTGTGATAATGGAAGTTATCTTTTATAGAACACAAAACAAAGGAAAAATTAGTGGAAGTAAACAAAAAATGTTATGCAATAAAAACTCATGTTTCTCAAGGATCCCACATATAGAACCCTAATCCCAACTATGACAACATTGGGCTTCATTCACCAATATTTTCTTAAGAATTCTCTTAAATTTGTTCCTGCGAAATTTGTAAAGAACAACCTTCGTCGGATTCATGACGTATTCTTAAGTAGCAGAATTGTTCGCACTTTTGTTCTTAAACATGGTGAACCCCACGTCTTTGTAACTGAAAGCGCATGCCAGTTCGTCCTAATTAGCATAGGGAAACGCCCTGCAATTTCCCATAAAAGGGCAAGAGACTGTAGGGCCGTGTGCAAGGAATGGCGAAGAGACGCGCAATCTGTGAGCCGCTTGGCACTAAGAGGGAAAAAAACTTCAGTAATGCTGAAGTAGAAGTATTAATACAATAAAATCCCATTATAGTGGACTCAGTTATAAAGGAATATTGTCTATAACAGACGAGGTCCGCTGGTCCCGGCCATGCGCCTTTAAGAACATGCAGAAAAAGCATCAGATGTAGCGGACTCGCACATAACGGAATTTTGCTTATAATGGACAAACGATTAGGTCCCCAGGGCCGCTTTTAGCTGTAGTTTTGTTCAGCTATAACGGACTAATGAAAAGTCTAGTGTTCTCTCTCAAAAACAAATAAGTATGAAACTAGTGAAAAGCAACTGGGTTGTGCTTATTTATACACATAGTTCAGTTCACGACCACAATTTTTTCAAACAATAACTAAACGAAAAAACTCATTTCATTGTGTTTGAAGTTTGTGGTGTTTTTCCCCAGTACTGCCACTCCACACGTCTTGATTTTTCTTCTTGTCAAAAATGAAATTTGTCCATACAGTATATTGGTATTATTTTCCCAACCTAAAGTTGACTGTGACCAGGCTCAGGCGATATCTAATATTTCATACCGTCATACTGTTCTGAGATTGTTCTCCCAAGACTGGTACAGAAATAACAAGATTAAGAGCAAGATGAGGGAGGCGTAAAAAGAATTTCGCCACGGGAACAATAAAGGATCGATTATTATTATTATCATTATTATTATTATTACAGACAGGGTTTAGATACAGAACTGCATGTTTTATGTGCTTGAAGCAGGGTAGATCAACTTTATCCAATCATATGTAACTATAGCCAACATCTCAAAAACCTGCACCCACACCAGCCCTCCATTGAACAGTTTCCCCATCCCTGAACTAAAGATACTGCTTCTGATTGTATCAGTTTTGAAGTTGTACCTTCCTGATATTTTCTTTTCATTTTTATTCTGACAAAAGTCAGTACTTTTCATCAAAGTTTTTGCATTATAAATTATTCTTTATTTACTTACTTTTGTCAATAAAAAAATTTCGTTGACAATTTTCATTATAGTTTTTGCCAACAAAATTAACACTGTGCACTTGACACTAACAATCACATCATTTCATTTGTTTTTTTTCATTCTAACAGTCAAGTGAACAGTAAATGACGTGGGCATGAGACACACTATGTGTAACAGTATTTTTTGAACAGTTTTCTCTCTAACCGTTACACTTTTCAACTGCATCACTGCCACTTATGCTATTAATATTTTGTTATGATACTGATTAATAGCTCAAAGCTAAACAAAACGTTTTCCATTGTATTCAAAAGACTTGTTTTACTTTTGTTTTGGCAAATTTATTCTCTGTTGCATTCTTACCTTACTGTACAAATATAATGGCCTGTATCATTAAATGCTGCTGGATGAAACCACAGCCTTTCTCCTTCTTGGCTGATCCGGGGCCATAAGATAGGCTGCTGGAGGTATCCGTCAGACTGGTTTTTGTACCAGTCTATCTTGAATCCAGTGTTTGCACAGTCGTTGTTGAAAACAGTGCAGGAGGTAGAGAGAGGGAATCGTAACACAGCAGCCTCACCTTCATACACCCGAACCTCGGTAACTTTGGATTCATCGAATTCATCACATTCAGCTGTTGAAGAAAGAACACAGTTATTACCTGCAACAACTTTTGTTTTAGAAGTGGTGGATTTGGACTAGGGTTGGACAATAAGACAAAATATTTTACCATAACTTCGTTTCATATTAAATAATATAAAGAATTGTTAGAGGGATAGCCAACATGGATTTAGGAGAGGTAGGTCCTGTTTAATGCAATTAACGCAGCATAAAATGTGAGAGCATGTCTCTTTGAGCATGAAACAATATACCTTAAATATCAGGTAAAAAAAAAGAAAAAAAGAAAAAAAGGGAAAAGAAGAAGAAGAAGAAGAAGAAGAAGAAGAAGAAAAATATCAACATCCTAGGCTTCTCTGGGGTCTATCTGTGTGAAGTGCAACACAAAGTGGTTTTGATAGTTTTATATCAACAAACTGTTCACTTTCACGCCATGTGAATAAACATTATTTCCCGAATAAACAGGATTTTTAAGAATATACAACTATATAAACTCCTGTTTTCTGCTCACCCAAAAAAATTCTGTTTGGCTGATGAAATTTCCATTCTAATCATGCAAAAGGAAACGGTAAGACATTGAATTAAAGTTCTCTTAATCAGAAGCAAAGAATGACACTCACATAAGTCATGGCTGGGCTGAATCTCTAATATTCCTTCCTGATCCATCATCATAACTGACAGAAAGAAGAGCAATGGGAGACGACCCATCCTGTAAAGGGGATGAGATTTAAGAGAGCAGTAACCACAACAGTGACACTGAGTTCACTAAGACATTAACAGATTGACAAACATCAAACAGGAACAGCCAGCAACACACATACACTGGATGTGAGCCCCAAAAATAATTGTGCACAGCAACAAACAAGTGCATCACAACACTTCCCAATAAACTGAGCAAGTAAATGTTGTACAAGTCTAAATTTTACTAACAGTACCTTTGACACTGAATTTTGAATTAATTGCAATTCAAAGTTTGATTCAGTACAGTTAATACATTGAATGAAACCTGCTGCAGCTTTCAGAGTATGTGATAATTCTTGTTATCATCAACTAATGCAGAACTGGTTAATGTGTATCAACAGCAAAATAATTGCAACTTTCACTGTTCAACTGTGAGACCATTGGAGCTGTTTTTCAGTCACATCAAATAAACTTCCAGAGTTGAACTATAGGTGAATATTTCAAAAACTTCAAACATAGTATTTACATACTGTAAATGCCAAAGAAATGAATTTTGAAACTACATTTGAGCTCTATGAAATCAGTTTTATTTTTCCTCAAATTCTATTTCATATTTTTCCAAATCAATTTTTAGGTAAATTTTCAAATTTTATGTGTCACATACACATACATAGTACAACATGCAGTATAAGGTGCCGAACAAAAGAAAGAGACAAAAGTCTTTTAGAGTATGACGCACTGCACTCTTTCTCCATTGCCTGTACACACTCAATTGCCCCCATGTATCCATATTTTCCCAGTTCAGCAGCATATAAAAACTTAGTTCTCGGAAAATTGAGTCTTTTGCAGTAGGTCAGTTGAAATAAAATGTAATCATATAAAATCTAAGCATATCAACTGGGTCAGGCATCATTTTGTCTTTATTAATTTTAGTGGTTCCAGTTGCAGCCAGGCTGAACAAAAGCATTGAGTTTGGGTCACTTGTAAATGGACCTGCACATCGCCAGTTCCTACATCACAATGGAGACACAAAAGCCTGAAATGGCTGATGGGAGCGTTCTGGAAATGTTTCGGCCACAAAGAAAGTGCCCCAAATTCAGCCGAACAAGTCGTAATGGTAAGGGAACATCCTGGCACTCACTTGGCCAGATTTGGCTGTGGCGGTGTCCTTTCTTTAAAAAAAATCTCTGGCTATGTCTACTGCAAATTGCAAAATGCTAAAAAAAAAATTTAATATTGCCATGGAAAAAAATAAGACCACTTTATATTATTGAGCAAATCTGCATTTTTAAATCCTGGTTTAATTGTGGTTCTGCTGGCAGAAGGCTACACTAGGCAGCAGGTTGCTTCCTGGTTCAAAATTTCTAAGACAGCAGCACATAAGAACAAATTGAAGCAGGAGACACTGCAACCGGCCTGAAACCAGCCAGGTAAAGGAAGAAAGCAAGTTTCTAATGGCAGAGATGACCATTAACTTATCCAACAGTGTTACAGGTCTGCCCAAAGTCTCTCGTTCCCTCTTTCTCTCTCTCTGCCTATTCCTCTCCTGTCCTACAGGTGGTGCTATGACATCAAGATACCCTTTTTCCTGGGAGGTTATAAAGATAAGCAAGAGGAGTCTGAAGAGAAGGGAGGAAAGATATTTTTGTAGTGGTCTTTTTGTTATCTCTCTTTGGGGCTGGGTACCTTTGTGATATTTTTTTATTGAGATACTGTTTTTTTTGCTTGTGTGGTTCATTGTGTTTGTCTACCATTGCTGGAAGGGGGTAAGCACCATTTTATTTGGACGCTTCCTTTGTACCTGTTTTGGTGTAGTCAGGGAGATAGAGTAGCTGCAAGTGTTTTTATTTTCTTTCATTTGGTAGGTAAGTGTAGTGTGTGTTTGGTGGAGGTAGACTGGGGTTTCTGTTTATTTTGTCCAGCCTGCCCCTGGGGAGATGGCTTGACCCTTTTTGTATAATACTTCTGTTGTATGATAGGTACGTGGTAGGCCAGGCACAATATATTGTACAGCACTTGTTAAGACACTTAAAGTGCGAGGTGTTTTCTGTATGAGCCCGATGTGGTTTGTTATGTATTCTATCCTGGAGATGTAACAGACAGTGTCTCATGAACTGTAGGATGACATCAAGTGACCTTCAAAAGGAATGGGAAAGCCTTTCATTAATGAGACACAGAGAAGAACCAGGTTGCAGCTTGCGAAAGAAAAAATATTATTCACATACACACACCCACAAATTGAGAGATGAGTGGAACAAAAAGCCCTGCTCTGATCTCTTAATTATTTCCAGGGCTGTATATATACACCGTAAAAAATTGCTGTAAAAATACAATGGATTTCTAACAGCACTGTACCTTTTTTTCCTAAATACAGAGAATTACTGTATTTTTTTTAACGTCAGAAATGACATTGAGCATAAACTGCATGCTGCTGTAAAATTAACAGTAAACATAGGAGTAAATATACGAGGAAGTGGGGTATTGTGTGTGCTGTGGATTTTCTCACTTCACCATCAACAGAAATAATCATAAAATTGTCTTATTCAGTCTATATAAGGAATAACAAACTTCACCAAGTTTATTATCCTGTATAGCCGCCTTTCTTCTGAATGACCATAATGAGCCTGTTCACCATTGAACCAGTCAAGTTTTTGCTTTGATCCCGTCCTGAATTATGTACGTCAGCTAGGACCACTTATTTCTTATGGGAAAAATTCGATCAGAATTCAAACTTTTTAGGATTCGATCCAGAGTCCAGAATATATAAATAAATGTTATGTCAAAACGACTGTTTCGGAACATACCCATATACCAGTACATTGCAGCACACTTCAAAAAAGTATAGAATGCCATTTACTGTGCAAAACTTATTTTTTAAAATTATTAAAATTAAAGTAATTTTTAAGATGTGTAAGATCTTTTTCCAAACAATGTAACACACAATTCTTAAATAAAGATGAAGATATTTAAAATTAAGAAATAAGTAAAATGTCAAAATATTGTTTAAAATAAAGGGCAAAATGTAAAAAAAAATAAACATTACGTTTCTTTGTGCTGTCCTGATTACTTATTTATATTGCACAAAAATAAAGCTGCACATATTTGAACTAAAAACTCTTCAAGTTCAACAGGTTTCTTTTCCATTAAATATAGAACATCAGATTTCAAACTTGCAATATCTAGTGCAAATATGAACACTGAACATCAGTGTTTATGCTCCTCGCGTGCAGTGATTAAACTTTCTTGCACATCACAGGTTGTTCGCCAGGAACACAAGTTTGCCCACAGTCTCGGGCTTCGCCTTCAACATCCTATGCCTGCAGGTAACTCTTAAGCACACTTTCAATCACTTGTGTGTGTGATGGTGGTGACTCTGTGGCAGACACAGCTTGCGTCTCTAGAAATGCCTGAATTTCTGCTGCTGCTTTTGTCAAGATGAATTCTCTTTAGTCATCAGCTACTGTATATACGATGATCTGAAGTGCGGGTAGACAAAGGAGGCCACATCCAGGAGGTCATCATGAGTACTTCTCATTTAAATACTTTAGGATGGCTCTATCCATGTCCTTCGTCAGGTCACTGTCATCATCAGCTAGAGGAAGAACTGTGGTGTTTAGAAGGTGGAGCACAGGTGTGACATACGACACACTCACATACTCTTCTCCAGACAGAGCCTCTGTGAACTCCGTCAGGGGATTGATGGTCTTGTTGATAGATTCTAACACACCGATGTCCTGCCAAGTTGGTACCAGGTGCCTGGTTTTCCTCTCTGCTTTCAGGACCTGTGATATGGCTGCCTCTTGTTCAAGCACCCACTGAATCATCTGTTGTCGAGACCCCCATCTTGATGGTGTTTCAGTGATGAGGAGGTAGGTTTAGTTCAGCCTGGGCATTAGCCATTTCTCTCTTCCTTTTCCAAGTGTAAGAAAAGCCAGTCGTTATTTTCTTCCACTTGCCAATTGCACTTTGAATACGGGCGTCTTTCACACTTTTAAGGACAAAATTGGAAGATATTATTAGTCCCGTTCCATATGCACAATATCACACAAACATCTGTACAAACACATCAACATATACAAACACCAGTATAATCTAATCCTAAATAAGACTGAATTAATTTATTTGATGATTAAAAAACACCACACCATAATCAGTAATACTATTTTAATTTCTAATATAATGTCAGTAGTATCATAATATAATGATATAATAAATAACACACACACGCACTATGTGTGTGTGTGTTTGTTTGTTTGTATGTATGTATGTTTGAGAAATCCCGTGGCGGGTCTCATATAATCGCGGTTGACATTTTTTGTTGTAGTACTCTGAGTATCTACATGAATTAATTGGTACACACCACCATTAAAAATTGTCTCTGTGTCTCAGCCGTGGCAGCGGGCGAGTGCGCGCCAGGCTCCATCTATGTGAGCTTGCGTAGCACTTATGTCAACCCCTGCATATAATGTTGAACTAGGACTAAAAGAAGCGTTTAACGTACCGATGGCCAGACGGAGCCTGTTGCCGAAGCACTGCAATCTTGTCCAGCCGTTAATTTCCACTGCTTTCAAGATATTTACGCCATTGTTGGTGGTTATGCAGACTTGTACTCTTCTTTAAATCCCCATGACTCCAGCGCTTCCTTTAATCCCCGAGATATCAGTTCACCAGTATGATCCTCGGGGAAATAAGCTGTCTGTAGGCATCTGCTGCACAATTTCCACTCTTCACTGATGAAGTGGACTGTGAGACTAATGTAAGGCTCCATTATGTAACTCGACCACGAGTCCGTAGTAGTTGCGTAGTGTTTTATGCTCCTGAATTCTTTCTTCACTTGCTCGTCATACTTGCTCGCCTTTGTCATACAGTTTGGGCATTTCAATTTTGCTGAAGTGAGGCATGGTTCGAGTGTCTTAATCATGTTTTGAAAGCCGCTTTTCTCCACTGTAAGAAACGACACCATGTCCTTACACTGGTACACGGTAATGGCATTTGTAATATCAATCTATCGCCGATTATTTTTCTTATACGGAGTGCCTTTAGAAAATGCTTGTAAAATATCAGTCTGCTGGTGGGTAAGGCCACCTTTTTTCCCCCACTTGACCGACTGGAGGGCGCAGTTTTTGGCTTTCTTTGTGTTCCAAAACGTGCTTCGTTTTGAGGTGATAAAACAAATTACTTGTATTCCCTCTCTTCGCTATTACTGTCGCTTGGCATACTTTGCAGATTATATTATTTTGCTCAACAACAGACTCCTTAAACCCAAACCAGGTCCATATGACCAACATCAGACCGGTCTTCTTTATGAGTACCACCTCCCCGCGTTAAACCTCCACGCTTTCGACCAAAACAGGCGCAGCTTGATGACATCATCAACACGCGCTATCGCGGTAGGCCAGTATAGTAAAAATCTCTACCGTTGGCCAAATTCATATTGTTTCTACCAGGTACCGTATATACCGCCAACTCTTACTATATGCCAATCAGTTTAACTAGTAAGTAAGCAAGTAAGACCCACCTAGAATATTGTGTGCAGGTTTGGTCACCATGCCTTAAGAAGGACATTGCTGCCTTGGAAAAGGTGCAAGGTAGGGCTGCAAGAATGATTCCTGGTCTTAGAGGAATGTCTTATGAGGAGAAGTTAGCTGAGCTGAATCTGTTTAACCTCGAGCAAAGGAGACTAACGGGGGACATGATCCAGGAATATAAGATTCTAACAGGTCTGGATGCTGTTCAGCCAAATTGCAATTTCAATATTAGTTTAAACACTAGAGCTCGTGGCCATAAGTGGAAATTAGCGGGAGAACATTTTAAAACATTTTAAAATTAATTTGAGGAAGCACTTCTTTACACAGCATGTAGTTAGAGTATGGAATAGTCTTCCTACTAGTGTAGTGCAAGCTAAAACCCTGGGTTCCTTTAAATCAGAGCTAGATAAGATTTTAACGCCTCTGAGCTATTAGTTAAGTTCTCCCCAAACGAGGCTGATGGGCCGAATGGCCGCCTCTCGTTTGTAAAATTCTTAACATTTTACAGGGGAACTATTGACAGCATCACGGTCTAGTTTGGGAAAACGGCATTGCCTCAGATTGCAAGACTCTACAGTGTATAGTGAGAACAGCTGAGATGATCATTGGAGTCTCCCGCCCCCAACATCACAGACATTCACACCACAGGCTGCATTCACAAATATTTTATGTCATGCCATCAGACTACTGAACTCTCAGGGACTGATCTGATACCACACAAAACACACACTCATCAACACACACTTATTACAATTACACTCCCACTGCAAAACATTTACTACTATTTATTATCATTTTCCTTCCTCATTGCACATTGGTATTGTTTTTCTCCTCTGTTTCTCAAACTATTGCTCCTGGTGAAATATTTACAATTCTTTGTACAATTCTTTTTATTTTATTGCTACCTCGTTGCACAACTAAACTGCACCTTATCAGTACTGGGTTTACGGTGCCATTTGTATTCGTCATTGTCAGATACCCTGTCTTTTTGCACTGTCCTGTAATGTTTGCATAGATTGCAACACTATGCAATGTGTTGTTAGGTTGTTATATATTAGTCTTGTGTTAATCTATGTAGCACCTTGGTCCAAGAGAAACCCCAATTAGTTTTTAACCGTGTACTACACTAATTGAGTATGCTTAGCAATGACAATAAAGACCTACATGACAAGCAACAAGTCAATGTTTTATGTACAAGATGCAATTATAATTTAAAAAAAAATACCTGAAATTTGGCCACTGTTTTCTTTATCAAAAGTAGACAAAAAAAAATGGAATTCAGGAGATGAATCTGAAGCACAAACTTAATTTGAAAAAGTACTCTTTCTGAGGTTTTTGACAAGCTATATTTAGCACACTTTGATTTATCTTTTTTTCTATCTGAAGTTGTAGAAAACTTGATATATAAAAAAAGCTCCGGAACTTGTGTATGTCACATGCCAAATTTAATCAAAATCAAACCATGATGTGAACATTTTAACAAAATAAATGAAAATGTTAAGATGACACCACCCACTCCGGAAAACTACTTGGAAAAACAAACCTAATGTTAGCAGGAATAATTATGCAGTCTATCACTGGACACACTATGAACAATTCAATGATTTATTCATTTAACCTGCGGAAGATAACCAAGGAAAGCCCGATTATTTTTGTAATCACTTGTCAAATGTATAAACATTACTTAATTGGTACATGTCTGGCAGTGAGCCGGAGTCTGAAACGGAACCCTCTACTCTGGAGTGTTGAGGTTACTGTGCAGCCCTTGTACTTTTACGCAAACTGCACTATACCGTAATAAATAATTATTTAATAAATAATTAATAAATAACTACATCCCACAGTGCTCTAATGCAATATGAAGTTTTCATAAACAGAACGACAATTAAACTGGGAAAAGTGCATTAAACAAGCGATAGGCCTGCACCCTGCCAGTCGAGGTATTCCATCCTCGGAGAAATTGCTCGAAATGAACAGATGTATGTTAGGTAACACTTTTGTCCAACGCTCCGTAGAAACGACACAGTTAATACAGCGGTTATTGCTTTTGACTTAACAATAATTAGTGCTTAACTGTGAATCATTCTTACTAGTGTGGATCGCAACAATACGTACAATTCGTGATATCATAATTACAATGCCGAACCACCAAAGTTTCAGTTAAATGTCTTTATGATAAGTGGTCAAGTAAGGAGTAGATGTCAAGCAACACAGATATTTAAAGTTATTACACACTAAACATCTTGATATTAGGCTGCATTTCAATCAAGTCATTATATATATATATATACACACACACACTCTCTCTCTCTATACAGAATAAAGTACACAGAGAAATTGAAACAAGCGAAATTGTGAATGCAAATACACTTATACACGGAAGGTACTTACAGTTTCCTGTTCGCTGCTACTTGTTTCTCGACACAATAAGACCAGTTAAAAAACAACTTGAAACATCGGGAGATATTGTGCGATTTTTGTAATCACTTCTTGAATTTATGAAATTGAGGTTCATGTATAACTTCTAATAATCTTCATATGTTGCATTACTTTTGGCTTGTAGACCGGAAGAGGCATGGTACGAGTAAACGTGTACTAGATCACTAGTGAGATAAACGACACTGTAAACACCTTAGCATAAAATAGACGAAAAAAAATCAACAAATGCCAGTAAAGTTGTAGATATATGCGCCTTTATACATATATATATATATGACAATAAAGAAACAAAAAAAACAAAGTCGACAACGTGATGCAAGTCCTTTTCCCGTAATACTCAACACTGCTTATACGGGAAATCAGAGTGCCTCCGTCACCGCGTGTCTCCAAAATACAACACATCCGGGTACTTTGCTCTTGAGTATTGCCCCACACCTTTTGGGTGAAAATAGCACTTCTAATTTGAATGGTGGTAAATGCAAATTCTGAGGTTTTTGCCTAATTAACACTACAGCGTTATAATAACTAAGTAAAAACACCGTTGCTTTTTAGCTATTGGGAGCCCAAACAATTTGGCCAGTCAGGTTAACAATTAGCTATAATATGTCGCTGCCAATGAAAACTTTCAGAAATATGGGTTCAGTGCCCTTTCAGTTTGTCTACATCATAGTCAGCAAATGACCACACGCAGTGGGCAGTGATGGCATATCCTGACACCTACTTGAATCTTAAGGTAATATACTTCAATATACTTCTGATATCCTTCATTCTTTCTGACACTTTTTTTTTGCGGTTTTGGTATTCTGTCCAATGTGACGTTACTGTAAAGTAATCAACATCTCAAACATTAACATGGTTAACAGCAATTCTTAAATTACTGAAGATCTTCTTCTTTGTCTTTCGGCTGTTTCCTTTCAGAGGTCGCCACAGCGAATCATCTGCCCCCATCTAACCCTATCCTCTGCATCCTCTTCTCTCACACCAACTTACTTCGTGTCCTCTCTCACTGCATCCATAAATCTCCTCTTTGGTCTTCCTCTAGACCTCCTACCTGGCAGTTCCAACCTCAGCATCCTTCTACCGATATATTCACAGTAAACCGATATATTCACAGTCTACCGATATATTCACAGTCTACCGATATATTCACAGTCTACCGATATATTCACAGTGTTAAACTATTGAAGATACATAAACATTTTTTTGCACACTCGTTACTGGGCACAATGACATTATTTACATGAAGTATGAGGGAATGTTGGTCAAAGTCTGTTGATTTGACTTGGAATTACCCCAATGCTTATGAATAACAGTTCATTGGCAAATGCATCATCTTTGTGTATTAAACAGATTTATTTATTATCCTGTCTTAAAGAAATATAACACTCATCTAGGGATTTCCTCAGCAAGTCAAAAGAATAACTGAAAATCCCTGGAAGCACCCAAGTCCTTCACCAGTAGCTGCGAGGGCGTTATACTGCACCACAGACCCACGGCTGATATTAAATTTAAATTGAGCATATTGTAGCGCTGGAGGAACCATGGGGCAGCATGGCAGTTTGGGCTGGTGCCAACCATGTAAATAGTAAATAGAGCTGGTATCACTATGCTCTTCAATGCCTTGTGTTGTATTGTAATGTTGTGTGTAGTGCTTAATGTAATCATTCTATATAGCGTGTGTGTGTGTGTGTACCCACCGTGTATATTAGGAGTAAGCAGGGCAATGGGCACAGAGGGCAACGCGAGTGTGTTGTGAGTGTGACTGGTACGGGCACATTAAAGCCACTGTGGTATAACCTGGAAGTGTTATTTCTGGAGAGCGAGTGGCATGGCTTGGGGACCTGACTTTACAATGGTGTCAGAAGTGGGAGCAGGGGAAAATTATGACCACTTTCTACCACAACCCAATGAATACAGTGGTAGTGATGAACCCCAGGAACCGAGCGGTGCACTTTCCTGGGGAAATCCGACAGTTCCAGCAT
>JAODUD010000036.1:17676962-17706058 GCA_026784285.1 Stomatorhinus walkeri
ATGCCACCACCAGGTAGGACAAGCAGAAACCCCCTGCTGAGCACACCAGTAACTGAGAGAGGGGGAGTCAAGGCAGCCATCAAGCTCCCACACTATGCTGGGAAGGAGCTCCTGGAGACCTATCTCCTTCAGGTGCACCAGGCACCACGGCACAATGCCTGGAGCAATGAGGGGACGGTGGTGCATCTGGTGTTGGCACTACAGGCTCTCCTCAGCTTGACCCCCGATTAGCAGCAAAACTTCACACCCGTGGTGGAGGCACCAGAGCAGCGGTTCAGCTGCCGGTGATTGATGGAGGCGGAGCAGCAAGAACCGGCGAAGGCGGGACAGCGAAACCCTGGAAGTTCTCGCACCAGACCTCCGCACCCTTATGCGGAGGAGATACACAGTAAACACTGGTTCTCCAAGCCTTTGTTAAGGTTCTAACACTGGAGCGGTTGTGCTAACCCATCCAGCTGCGGGTACCAGCTATGCTCTCCGAGGCCTTGGCAGAGGCTACGCAGGCCCAAGCAATCCTGACCCCACCTGCAACATCACGCCGGTCTCCAGCCTCCCCATGCCGAACCTGCACCTGTGCGCCTGGTGGCTTCAACAGCGAAGAGGGACAGAGTGTGTGCGCAACCCATAGAGAGTTATGGTGGAGACGTCGCCAACAGCTGCTGCTCCCTGTCGCCATTGTGTATAGAGGTCAGGCACTTCGCCTGTGATTGCCCTACTCCATCACTTCGCGTGTCCCGAATAGCCGGGAAATGCAGAGAAGGTGGTGTTGTGAGGGGGACCAACTCGACAAGGCTACTGGCCTGTATGTCAGCTGCCTGGTAGATGAGACGTCCTGTAGAGCCCTGGCGTCCACGATCACCCTGATCCACCCAGACATGCAACCAGGTCCCAGAAGGGCTGCACCAGCCAGCTGGGAGGCGACCAACGTTCAGTAGATGTCACTGACTTGTGTCTTTATGGCATGTTGGCTGGACACACAGTAGTGCAGGAAGTGTGGCTCACTGACATCGCTGACTTCTTCATCATCTGTCTGGACATGCTGATTCGACTCGGGGCCACTACAAGGGGCTGGCCAACCCCATGAAATGTGACTGAGCTAAGCTGTTCCCTGGGGCTGGTGTCCAACTATGGGCACTTTGTTAAAGATTTCACCAGCATTGCAAAACCGTTGCACTGTATCACAGAGAAAGGAAGTGGTTTCATGTGGACGGAAGCCTGCGCTGTGGTTTTTAACCAGCTTAGCACAGTGCTCTCCATAGCTCCTGTGCTAGCAATTGCTGGCCATAGTGCAGGCATGCGAACACTTCCATCCCTACCTCTGTGGACAGTTCTGGTTGCGGACAGAGCATGCATCACTGCCATGGCTCCTAAATTTCCACAGCCCAAAGGGACAGCTGACCCGCTGGTTAGAGGTGCTGGTGGAGTTTGATTTTGAGGAAGCTGCATGGGAATGCAGATGCTCTGTCTCCTGCACCACAGAGAGTTGCCACTATTGCGGCCGGGTGGAGGAGCAGGAGCAGCACATTGTAACTGTAGCTGCTGGCCGCATCACGCCAGACAGCGAAGCCCACCAGGGTTTCGATCACCAGCAGCTCACCATGGAAAAGCATGCCGATCCCATGCTGTCCAGGGTAAAAGAGTGGCTGGGAAAAGGCAGGAGATTTAGGCCTCTAGTCTGGAAACCAAGGCCTACAGTACCTCTCCCAGTGGGACACTCTGGAGGGGCTGCTGTGTCGGCGCTGGTGGTCACCGGATGGCACAGGAGAGCTGCTGCAGCTGCTGGTGCGCTGGAGTCTGTGCCCCGCTGTGTTAAGGTCAGTACATGGAGTCATGGCGGCCGGGCAATTCGGGGAGAAATAGATGCTTCAGAAGCTGCGGGAGCGATTCTATTGGCCAGGCTACTGGCAGGACAGTGAGCTATTTGTGCACTGTTGCAATGTGTGCATGGCTCGGAAGGGTCCTAGCTGGCAGTTCCGGGTTTCCCTGCAGCTGTAATGGGTGGGCGTCCCCATGGACCGTGTGGGATTGGATATCCTGGGCCCCTTCTCCCACACTGAGGTCAGGAACCGCTATATACTCATGGTCATGGACTATTTTGCGAAGTGGCCCAAGGTGTATGCAGTTCCTGATCAGAGCGCCACCACCACAGTGATGGACTACTGGAGCAGTTTTTTGCATGTTTGGGGCCCTAAGGGAGCTACACAGCAAGCAGGGGAGGAACTTTGAAGCGCAGGTGTTCAGTGAGGTCTGTTGGTGGCTGGGTATTACAAAGACCTGCACCACCCACCTTCACTCTCAGACCGACATATATAAAAATAAATATAAAAATATCTTCCTGATCATATTATCTTAACATTTTATTTTTCAATTTCAGTCATTGCATTTCATATTCAACCTTTGTAATATGGGTACGCTTTTATTTTAATAATTTTGGAAACAACTGGAATGCTAAGACGTGATTTCCTTTTTTTACAGACTTTATTATATTTATTACATGACACGAGTAGTGAGAGCAAGGAATTTCGTCCGACAGAATGATGGGAATCTGTGCCCACACGTTGGATGTTCTTTGAGACAGCGCTTAACTAAGCGAGACAGATAACCTGGTCCAGACTTGTTCACTCACCTAAGTTACCATGGTAGCTCAGCGGGGATTTATTTAAGACATAGTGATGGAACGGAACTCCCACTTAAATGAGCCAGACTTGGCGAAACAAGTCAGACTTTCATTTAATCCTGCTTCATGGAACACCACGTACAACTTCTGTATGGAAAGAGTGTAATTTTTGTTTTGAACTGTAAATTAGCATTTTACTACAAACAATAAAAGCATATGGCCTACATCTGATGCATTACTTGTTTCAGATCTTGGCTGATCAGGATTCTACCCTTATGCTTAACCTTACCTTTAAAGGTGCGAATCTCCAAATCCCAGCCTTCACTCATGGCAGGAAAGAGGTCTCCGGCAAAGACACTGAAGAATCCAACATAAAATCAAAAATTTGGATTCATATTGGCGAACATATTTTTTTGCCAAAAGCTGGCAAACTATTTAAAATATCAATTTTATGGCAAATAAACTGATTAACAATATCATTGAAACTACTTAATTAAATTATTATTTGACAACACTGTGCAACAACTCTTGCCATTTGTATATCTGTGCTATGACTATAACCACAAAAAAGTTGAGATGCTGTGTAAAACATAGATAAAAGCCGAATGCAATGATTTTCTATTTCTCAAATCATTTAAACCCTCAAATCAAAAACAGAACAAAGACAACAGATCAAAAGTAAAAACAGAAAAAAATGCTATTGTTTTATAACAAATACACTGCCTGGCCAAAAAAGGGTCATCATTTGAATTTATATCAGCAAATATTTAAGAGCCAATGACTGGATCATTATTACAGCTCAGCAACGTTACGCAGCAATAAAGTGAAGTCAGCTGAGAACCTGAATCTACTGAATGTCCAGGTTACACCTCCATCCATCATCAATGGATATTTTTCTTTCCTGTTGGCATGGGCACATTATGGGAGATGAATGCCAAGATTCATTGGGTGCTAATTGTCAATAAGTGGTTCAGGGAGCATAAGGTATCATTTTAACGTATGACTTGGTCACCACAGACTTGTGACCTTAACCCCATTGAAGGGCTTTGGAATGTGTTAAAAAAGGCTTTATGAAGTGATTCATCTCACTTTTCAATACAGGATCTCTGTGAGGAATGAGCACAAATCTAGCTGAAAATAAAGGGTGAAATGTTGCATAAGCTTGTGGAAACAATGCCATTACAAATGTGCGGCATAATCAAAGCTAAAGGTGGTCCAACGAAAAATTCAAATGGTGACCTTTTTTCGGCCAGGCAGCGTATAACGAGGTCATCTTTGGGAACGAGGTCACCATTTCCTTTGTAAACATTGGCCCAAGCAGAACAGCAACAACAAAGAAGATGAAGAGGCCAATGAGGGAGAGTAAGACCAAGGGCAGTGGTCACAGATGAAATAAGGGCTACAGTTATTGAACATGTTATCAACCATGGACTCTCTTTGAGAGACAGGGTTTTACAAGTGCAGCCATATCTGCAGCACACAACAGTCGCATCAATCATAAGATTGTTCTGCCAAACCAACAGATATAAGATGTGCATTTTCAGTGGTGTCAGACAGAACTGTATATTACTGTATAGTATGTATTATATATAGTATAGTGACATCCATTGAGTATTGTTTTTGTTCTTTAGGATCCAAAGATTACCTTGCACGGGGGGCAAAGGCAGAATTTTACCACTGATCTGGAAGCTCATTGTAGATATGCTCACTGCTAACAATGCCATAACTCTCTAGGGACAGACTATTTGCAGATAGTACAGTATTTGACAATGTTAGCATGACAACAATTCACAGAGTCCAATTGTGCTTGTGAAGTGCTTATACAGAGTCCCATTTGAGAAGAACAGTCTACATGTCTTTTCAATATAACACTAATTGTTCTTTGGTAGTTGTGGCTTGGAAGATAAATCACTATAGAAAGCTATGTATACAGTATGGTACTGCAGTGTAATGTAATCCTTACAATATGGTACCTGGTAGAGAGTCATGGAATTGGAAACAATGCAAACGGCCCATGTGTTCATCTTTGTGAATGAAGCTGGGTTTAACCTTGTGAAACAACAGCAGCGCAGACGGAATATTATAGGACGAAGAACGATGAAGTAAGTTCAGAGAGTGGGTGACATCACAACGTGTGCAGCAGTATAAGTAATGATGGAGTGTTATAACACAAATCATCATTGGCCCATACAACACAGAGCGCCTGTTCTTGTTTCTTGATGAACTCTACACAATGGAGCCAGAGGATGAGAGAGAGCAAGTGAGCACTAATGTTTTGTATTTCTTGTGGTGTGGGATAATGTGGCATTACACCACTCCAATGCAGTCACAGAGTGGTTTGCAGCACAACCAAGGATGTCCTCATTGTTTCTGCCACCATAATTCCCCTTCCTAAGGAATTATATTCTGCATGGAAATAGACGATTTATGACCATCACCCACATGATCATATGTCACTAGTGGATCCGATGAATGCTGGATGCTGAAATCTCACCAGAGCAATGTCAAGGATGGATCAGACATGCCGAGAGTTATTAGCCAAGATGTATCGCTAGAGAGGACATCAGATGTGATATCGATGAGTACTTGTGACCGAATCCATAGGAACAGATAGATTAGAAATGTACAGCTATAATGTAGTTAGTCATCGACCAAATGCAAGTGTGTTTCTATCTGTAGAATTGACAATAAGTTTTTTTTTTTCCCAAAAGAATATTCTGTATTTACCCTACTGAATGAAATTCCAGATTTACTCTAAAGATGATCCTAAAATGATGAACCATTCTGGTGGCTGTAATGTATTTCGAAGGAGGGATTAACTGTTTGGCCAAACTGTGTGTTGGTTTTGCAGACTGTGTGAAGAGTTTTGAGAAAGTGACTTCAGTATTGCAGGGCACGCCTTAGCAATTAAAAAAAACTGTAAACATTGCACAGTCAGCTGGTAGTGGTATTATAACAAAGTGGAAGTAATTGGGAACAACAGCAACCCATCCATGATGTGGTAGGCCACGTAAGACAGACAGGCAGGCAGGCCACATCCATGATGTGGTAGGCCACATAAAATCACAGAGCGGAGAGGCACACAGGCAGATAAAAACCAAAAGTAAGATACAGCACCATTTGTTTTTGTATTCATACTTTTTATTTGCAAATTATCCTGCTGGTCATTTTCATTTTAGGTTATTATTAATCACAAATGAATATGTCCGACTAGGACTAAACAACACAGTAACTTATAAAACGGGCAGTACAGGAACCCTCTTCATATGGGTGCCCTTTCCCTCCCTACTGTCAGAGTGTGGTCAGCGCCAGCCAGGAATCGGCATCCTCATTTGCTCCCAGAGACATACATTCACATTCTCCCATGCAGTTATATTATAGGAAATACAGACAGATGCCTTCTCTCCTCTGTCACCGCTGCTATGGCCCATATACCCAACTAGGACCATCATATTGTGATGATATCATTTTGGCAATGGAAGACTTTGTCAAAGACACTTATATATTGATAGTATACATTCATGCTTCAGTGAAATGCCTGTAAACTATGTTTTAAGACAGATAATGGAAGCAATAATAATAAATAATAATAATAACATCCAGTATTCTGTTTAATGAAATGCATGGACCAGTCAAGATTCTATTATGACTTTAGGCAAATCTTCAATCTCCAGTGACACCCATCTAGACTCATCAGCCATTCTTTCTTGAAACCAAGAGGCTGCTTTTGCTTTTACTACCTAAAGAGGCAAAAATCATTATAGTGCAAAGATTTTCATTTATGCCCTCACTAATAAATCTTTCCCAAATTAAAATAAAGCTGAGAAAAAAATAGCAACAAGATTATTATTTCAGCAACAACACATGTAAGCAAGTGCCACAACATTCTTAAAAATATTTTAGATCTAACAGGATCAATGCTTACTTCAGAACTCGGTTTTGACATTAATATTGCAATTGTCAGATGAACTTCCTGGTGCCACACAGCAGGTTTTTGCATAAAATGTAAATTCATGTCCTGATTCCAAATATTATCCCCCTTTTGTCTAAAATAATTCACTGGGAAGAATGCCTTTTTTGTTGTCTTTTAGTTTTAGTTAAAGATCATAAGAAAGGATGGAGTTCCGAAGCAGGGCCAGTCTATCATCACAGCTAGGAGCCATCTTGTTCTTTGGGGTCCTGGCTCACCACATCATCTTCATTAATGTTGGGAGTCCCTGAGCTTTTCCTAGATCGTGGCTTCTCCTCAAGTTCATGCAGTGAAGGTTCCTTGTACAAGCAGACTGTGGGAAAGACAGAGATAATACTGACAGAATAACCTTATACTTTTTCATTTTTTAAATCTGCATATTTAGTCAGGAACTACGAAGTACATCTTTCATAGTTAAAAGCACAAGCCATTTTTAAGAAAAGGATTCATTGTTTCATTACATGGAATGCACCAAAGCATAATTGCAACAAAATATCAGGGGCCCGTTTTTTCTAATGATTATTTAGGCCTGCTTCACCTATGCTTTGGTCGTCTTACCTTCACTGTGGAGTGATACATCATTAAATGGTGTTCGTTTCTATATTACAACTAAGGACGGTGATAAAACAGTCATACCTTCAATGGGTCTGGGTACAAAATGTGAGCAGGGCTTGGTCTTCTTAACATGGTTCCCCTTCATAATCTGCCCATCCTTATTGAGCCCCAGGAACCAGCCCCGGCCTGACTCATTCTGACGGTACAGTGTCGATGAGTAGATGACATAGTAATTCTCAAAGACCGACTCCTTAAATTTGCACTCTGTTGTGAAATTTTCCTGTGTGACATTTCGTGAGAGAGCAGGGGGAAAGGGTTTGGGAGGAATGGGTAGAGTATTTTAATAAAACTTTTAATAAAGACCTTGTAGTCCTGAACAGCTGAAAGCTCATTTTTGAAGATAAAAGAGCAGGAATATTTAAATACAAGTTAACATTTTGCCAATCAAGTTTTTCTTTTTATTACATTATTGAACATAGATACAGTAATGAAAACAGAAGCACCCCAATCAGTGAGCTGTATGTAAGTGTGCTTTGATTTGGTGAGAGCTGAACATTTCCAGTACTACCTGTATTTCCAATACTTCCATTACTGCTTCTTCCATTATGTAGTGCTTAACTTTATCTGGTTTATGTTCAATGTATTGTACATTCCAAATTCCCTTATTCCAAATGCAAAGAAATTCCTTGAGGAAGAGCCCAAACAAAACTGAAAAATGACCTAGATATCAATGGTTAGTTAAACTTGCCCCCAGCTCTGAAGTAGCACCTAATGTAAAACAAACATTCACAGCAGAATACCTAAAACTTATAATTATTAGTTTATAAAATGAAGAGCAGCTTCAGAGAACTACTTTATGGATGCAGATACCATGCAATCACTCGGATACCATCTATTATAGAAATAGTGTCTGGCGTACTACCATGTCTTTAAGAAGGTTGTAGATATCAGTTTTCTCTAGCAGAAGATCTTCCAGATGAATAAAAACTACATACAACACACATCAACCTACCACCCTGGGAATACATAATATCACAGAGGACCATCACTAGTAAAGTACATCACAGAGGATATTGGTTGAGATGTTTAACCTGAGAACATTCCATTCCCTTAAAGTATGTAAATTTCCATCTATCCTACATAACCATCAAAGTACAGCATTGAAACAAAGTAAACTTCAGACGTAAATTCTCAGTACTTATGTGTATAAAAATTCCATACCTAAGAATAGTAATAAAAATGCAAAATTTGTCAAAGGGAGTGGGTGAAACCCCTCACTAATATATGCTTAATTTAAGGAAATCGTTTCTTCATTACACCAATGATAATCCCTCAGAAAAATCAAAATCAGTAGAACCCCAGCAAAGGGATTAGGATTTTACAACCCCCTTTGCAAAATCAAGGTCAGTGGAATACTTATAAAGGAAATGGTAGGATGATAATTTTCCATCCATCCATCTAATACAAGATGCGGTGCCAACCCATCGCAGGTGTAGTAATATTTAAACTATAAATGACCAAATATATTGAATCCAAGTAGTGAACTATTGATGAAATCCTCAAAAATTAGTTAACTAGCAGAATGAATAAAATTGTATTTCAATATGTCATATATACACACACTTACCAGCCACTTTATTAGGAACACCATTCTAATACTGGGTGGGACCCCCTTGGCTCACAAAAAAAGCCTAATTGTGAGCTCCAGTATCATACTGTAATGCAGCCTGTCATCAAGCTTTTAATTGTGCACCTATAGAAGATTGAGAAGACTTGGCATTCACGCCAAACTTCTTCAGCCTCTACAGGAAGTATAGCTACTGGCAAGCTCTTGTGATCACAGTGACTGTTTTCCAGGAGAGGTCCTTTGTGATGTTCACACGAGTAACTTGAAGCTGCTGACCCCTTCAACCTTAGTGTCGCAGATATAAATGGTCTGGTGTGTCCCTTCTTCTCCTGTAGTCCACTATCATTTAATTTTTTTTTTTTGAGAGAGGGGTTGTTGTCCTGGCATCAGCTGGTTAATGTCTTCACTTCCTCTCTGTATGCCATTTCATCATTGTCCGTGATGAGGCCCAAGATGGTTGTGTCATCAGTGAACTTGAAGATGACATTGGGGCTGTGTTTGGCAGTGTAGTCATGGGCTGTACATGTAGTATAAGAGGGTCTGAGCACACAGCCCTATGATGTGCCTATGTTCAGGATCAGCAAGGAGGAAGTGTGGCTGCTTGGGGCCTGCTCATCAGAAGATCCATCTGCAAATGGACGTGCCCAGTCAGAGACTGTCAAGCTTGGAGGCCAGTTTAGAAGGGCTGGTTGAACTGAATGCTGAACTACAAACAAAGAAGAGCATCCTCTCATGTATTCCTTTTCCCCAGGTGGGTGAGGACGGTGTGTGTTGCCAGGCCGATGACGTCCTCCATGGCCCTGATTGATCTGTAGGTGAACTGTTAAGGATCTAAGCTTTCAGGTAGGGAGAAGCAGATGTGATTTTTGACCACCTGCTTGAAGCACTTCAAGGTGACGGATGTCAGTGCAATTAGGTGGTAGTCATTCAAACAGATGACCCTTGGGTTCCTGAGGACTGGAATTATGTTGAATACTTTGAGTGTGTGGGGACCACAGACTGTCTCAGGTAGAGATTGAAGATGTTGGAGAACATGTCTGCCAGCTGGTCGACACAACGTCTGAGAGCGTGGCCTAGAATACCAACTGGCCCAGGAGCTTTATGAGGACTGACCCTTTCAAAGGACCATCTCACATCAGCCATTTGTAGGATCAGCATTGCTGCCTCCATGCCCACCTGTGGATATGTGGTAGGTTCTTTGTTGGCAGCGTAAAAACAAGCATAGACGGTGTTCAGCTCGTCTGGGAAGGGTGTGGTGGGCAAGACACTGATGTGAGCAGTGCATTGCTAAGATGCAGACATCCGCAGCCCACAACCAGTTAACAATGAAGCAGCCACCCCCTCTCCTCCAGTTGCCTGAGTCCTTCATTCTGTCTTTTCGGTAAACAGTGAAGCCTTTTGGTGTTATGGCACAGTTGGGCACACAGGGCTCCAGCCACATCTCTATGAAAGCCAAAAAGCAGCAGTTTCTGGTATCCCTTTGGTGATTAATCCATGGACACAGCTCATCCAGTTTGTTGTCCAAGACTGAACATTAGCGAGCAGGATGCTGGGCAGAGTAAGCTTGGTACATAATTCTGACACGCTTCTCTCTCTTTGTTTTCCTATGGTGAAGGGCAAATTTACAAAAGACCCCAGAGTGCAGTGTCCACAATATGAAAAGTCGGTTTAAATCCTGAGCTGGCTGATGATCGCAGCTCCAAAATGCCCATACACTTTGTATGTATTGCTCTGTACAAAATTGTAGTCTTAAGTACTGATTGATATATAGGCTAAAAGTAACCATAGTATACTGTGTTTCTAGAGAACATTAGCTCATATAATGAATACTATAATACATAAGAATTCTACTGCAATCCAATAAGAGCCCAAAAGAAGACCAGGGCATGCTCCATAACATAACACATTCAAATTTTAGGTTCCATTTCCAGGTTATTCACTCAATTGCCATTTTATTAAGGACAACTGGTTCTTAAGGAGGACTGCCGTTTCCTCCAAACAGTAAATCATGTGAGTACAACTGAATACAAACTTGGTCAAGAGGTTCAATTACTGTTTGACTTTAGAATGGCTAAGATACATGTCAAAATTGATTTTAAATGCAGTGGTTTAGCATCTTAAAAACAGCGACAATACAGGAATTTTCACACACTGCATTATTTGCAAAAATGGTACAATTAACAAAAACAATCCAGTCAGTGACAGTTCCATGAGCAAAAAATCTTTTTAAACTGAAAGCTCAGAGAATGCCCAGTCTGTAACGCTAACAGGAAGGCAAAAATCACAGGTATTTATTGACCACTGTCCAACAAGGCTATACATAAATCCTTTATTCCCAAAGCATTGACTCTCATTAACATGTTACCTAGCAGATTTATTTAATGCTGTTACACGGCTCAGTGTTGTTATGTTGACTTGTATCTACATGTTGTGATGCCATAGACAAGTTTCCAGCCTTGACTGGACAAAAAAGGTTCATTCTATTCAGAAAAAAATACATCTACATGTATTTATTTAGGTTTTATCCAAGGTATCATGCAAGATAGGCAGATATTATATTACGTATATTATGTTCATTTCTGAATTCCCAACTGAGTCCTACCTGTTATTAGCAAGGTTTACCTAATAAAGTGGCCACTAATTTTATACTAAAAGTAAAATTACTATATTTTAAAATTCATTAACACATAACACCAATGGAAGAAAATAATCAGGTCTTACTGAGCTGTACAGGAACCCGTCTGCATTCATGGCTATGTAGAGTGCAGCCTTTACTCCCTGGATAGCTACCACTCTTAGACCCACTGGGATGAGATTAAACAGTGCTGGAAATCACAAGAAACAGCCATGTCACACATAACTTACTGGAGTTTCAATGGGAAGTAATGTTCCTACTAAGCATTAACTACCCAGAGGCATCAGAACTTTTAACATTTCCTGAAAATAAGGAAAAAGATAATGCAAATTTATAGATATGTATATAATAAGCCTTAACAGTTTTTAACTATTCATGGGTGCAAGGATGTATGGAAAACTGCAAATTACAGAACATGCAAGTTTTCCAGCAAAAATACAGCCTTTGCCATCAATGTACCTTATCAAACATATTAGCCTATATTGAATATCAACTAAAAATAATAACTCGCCTATAAAGCACCTGGAAAAAAGCAGGACTGCAACAAACATTCAATAATTTTGATAAATTCAAAAATTAAAATGTTTTGAATTAATAAAACACATTAAATTAATCTTGATTACTTTTCATTTTCAGTCATTTTCATAAAATATGGCAGAGGGAAGGTAAAAAAAAAGCCATCTTAACAGTCAAAGCAAAGGAACAAAATCATGTTGCAGACATGCATAAACGAGTATTTGAAACAGAAATGTCCTGGTGCAATGGATAATTCCATGAGGATAACTTCCTAGTTAACTAAGCTTGCTAGTTTGAAACATAAGTAAGTCACACAAACATAGTAAATATAGTAAAACGGGTAGCCTGAGGCAAGATTATGTGAATATTTATTATGACAGAAGTTTTATAATCTGGAACATATATCGCAGTATACAGCTGGAAGTAGTTGTTCTTTTAAATATTTGCTGTTCATTTAAATTTGACACTTTTCAATAAACACTTTTCATTTTTGCATTATAAACATTGTCAACTAAAAAGTAAATATACCTTGCTAGTAACTAATCCATGAATACGAGTCATGTTAAACTTGAACATCAATTAGGTAAAATGATTTAAACTCTAAAGACTAACCTATATATGTTGCATTAAAATTTCTTTCTTCACTTTTGTGTGAATCTTAAATTTTTCTGCATTGGGCAGATAATTGATAACCCTGTGCAAGTCAGCTATCTCCAACAAAAATTCAGAATACCAATGTAGTGAGTCTGCAGCTTATTCCAGACAAACATCTAACTGCAGTAGAATATAATCTACCTACTGTAGTCACTGTTCTCATCCTTTGTCCCATCAACGGAGCCATCGGGGTGCATCTGCAAGTAGAAGCCCTGCTCACTGAACAGTCGCGTTACTATTCCTTTCAGCTGAGCTTCTGCAACACAAAACATTCCAAGAAAAATAAAATCCATATTATCACAATATCAAATTTTATGCAAAACATAGTTACACTAAAATGCCAAACATCAGAATTCAGATTTCCAAATGCAGTTATGGCAGTTACACTTAAATCAAAAGCTAATTATTCCAAGATTTGGTCATATCGTTCATCTATACTAAATAGCATTCATATTAAGTAATATAATTAACATTTTTCCCTGGTATGTCAAATACAGTCACGTCTGACCACCCGAAGCCTATGGGGGAAAAGCATTTTGTTTGGTTTGTCTGTGAAAGAATTGTTATACTTTAACCAATATAGCTAATGGCTATCTAGCTGGTATTCAGATTACATATATTTCCTTTATTTGACAAAGAAAATCAGTTTGTTGAAAAACCTTTATGAATATGGAAGCAAGGGGATCAATCAAAAGTTTGGTGCAACAAAGATAGCTTGGTACTATAGTTTTGTCAATCAGAGTGACTAATTTTGGTTGGCATGTTGGCACAGTGGTTAGTGCTATTGCCTCACTCCGCTGGGACCCAGGTTCATGTTGGAATAACCCAGAATGAGGGACATCCAATTGCAGGGCACACAGAATACCTCAGCATTTTGGGTATACCACAGCAAAATTAAATACTGTTTATGCCACTTGATTACACATCCACATAGCGCATCGATCCAATACAGCCAAGACAAGCAATTTTGTGTGGTTGACCAAACGTGTGCCTCCAGACTTCTGAGTTCGCATGAACCTGCACACTTCTGTCATACATGCACAGCATAGGCCATGAAAGCTTTCGATGAAAAGTTATACAAAGAGATCTGCCACTATCCACATTTATACAATTAATCTCTGAAAGAGCATGGAAATCCCCAAATGTGTGAAAATTCTTTGTGTCAAATCACTCAAATGTTGGAAAGAAAAATTAAGCTGATTCCAAAAGTAGTGGAAATAGCAGAGAGCATCCATATAAATTGTAATTCTTACCTCAATTTTAAATCACTTTGGATAAAGGTGTCAGATAAAGGAATAAAATCCATTCATCCATCCATTTTTTTGTACTCACCTGCCCCATTCAGGGTCGCGAGGTTCCAGAGCGTGTGCTAAAAGCTACAGGTGCTAACTTATCACATGGCACACACACCATTCGCACTTATGGACAATCTAGGGAATCCAATTCACCTGGACTGTGGGGGAAGCCGGAGTACCTGGAGGAAACCCCAGGACAACATAGAGAGAAAATGCAAACTCCACACATAGAGCCGTAGCAGACTCAAACCCCAGTTCCAGAGATGTTAGGCAACAGTGCTAACTACTGTGCCAACATGCCACCCCAAAACAAGTAAAATGTATAATGAAAATGTAAATTTGCAATAAGTATTTGTAGGACTTAGCCTACTGTCCGTGTCCGCATTTGCAACTGTGGACATTCGTTTGGTTTCATTTGGTCTTTTGTGTTGTTCTAAGGCTAAGGATAACAATGAAAGTTTATTCCAATATTTTAATTCCAAAAGACCTTTAAAAGCTAAAATCACTAAATTGCAAGATAGTAAGGGCCATATAATTGAAATGAATATATATAGTAAATGAGTTTAATGATTATTTTACACAGGTGTTCACAGTGAACATGAGTAACTTGTCACCATTTAGTACAAATGCAGCGTAGTCTATGACCAATTTATGCATAACTGTGGTACTAAGCCTAGCTAAACTCGAAATAAATAAAATGCAGGGCCCTGATGGCATCTTACCTATAGTGTTAAAAGAGATGAGGGATATTATTAGCCAACCTTTAACTTTAATATTCCAGAAATCATTATCTACTGGAGTGGTACCTTCTGACTGGAAGCATGCTAATATAACACCCATATTCAAAAAATGTATAGAAGTAATCCAGCAAACTATAAACCAATCAGTTTAACTAGCATCACTGGAAAAATAATTGAAGCTATAATCCAAGTGAAAATAGTAGATTACCTGGATACAAATAACATTCTGAGGGATATCCAACATGGATTTAGGAGAGGTAGATCCTGTTTAACTAATCTAATTCTTTGAGGAAGCTACAAGTGAAATTGATCACAAAAAGACCTACGATGTGATCTACTTAGATTTCCAGAAGGTCTTTAATGTTGTTCCCCACAAACGGCTCTTGCTTAAGCTCAAAGCTGCAGGGATTTTAGGAACTGTAGCAACTTGGATCAGAAACTGGTTAACTGACAGGAAGCAGCGAGTAGTTATTAGAGGTACAATGTCACAGTGGGCCTGCGTTCATAGTGGGGTACCGCAGGGTTCAATTTTATGACCACTATTGTTCCTAAATTTACATTAATGATATTGACACCAATACATACAGTAAACTGCTTAAATTTGCAGATGACTCCAAGGTAGGTGGTGTAGCACATACTGATCTAACAGCGGGGAGGCTACAACAGGATCTAGATTTAATTAGTGACTGGACTGATACCTGGCAAATGAAATTTAACATAGATACATATAAGGTAATCCATGCAGGGAGCAGAAATATAAAGTACAGAAATTTTATGGGTTCCACTGAAAATGAGAAAGATCTCAGTGTGTATGTCGATGCTTCCATGTCCCACTCTCACCAGTGTGGGGAAGCAATAAAAGGCCAATAGAACAGAATGGGTTACATCTCTAGGTGTGTGGAGTTTAAGTCATGGGAAGTGATGCTACGATTAAATAATTCCTTAGTAAGACCCCACCTAGAATATTGTGTGCAGGTTGGTCACCATACCTTAAGAAGGACATTGCTGCCTTGGAAAAGGTGCAACGTAGAGCTACGAGAATGATTCCTGGTCTTAGAGGAATGTCTCATGAGGAGAGATTAGCTGAGCTGAATCTGTTTAGCCCCAAGCAAAGGAGACTAAGGAGGGACATGATCCAGGTATATAAGATTCTAACAGGTTTGGATGCTATTCATATTTCAATATTAGTTTAAACACTAGAACTCGTGACCATAAGTGGTACTTAGCAGGAAAACATTTTAAAACAAATTTGAGGAAGCACTTCTTTACACAGCATGTAGTTAGAGTATGGAATAGTCTTCCTCTTAGTGTAGTGCAAGCTAAAACCCTGGGTTCCTTTAAATCAGAGCTAGATAAGATTTTAACAACTCTGAGTTGTTAGTCAAGTTCTCACCTATCGAGGTTGATGGGTCGAATGGCCTCCTCTCGTTTGTAAATTTATGTTCTTAAGTGTTTTGTTGTCAACAGCCAAAGAGGACTGAAGGAGCATGTAGAGTAAAGATGACTCATGTAAACAACCAAATTTCTGTGTCAAATTAGAGGGGAGACTTCCAGAAACTCTTGCACATTCAGCACCTCGCTGAAGTCCTGGGAAAGCAGGGTATCCTGCTTGGGCGGCATGAGTCTGCGCTCGCGGCGATTCCCTGGAGTCTTTTAACACCGGCCTGACAGATCTAGCGACTCAGGTACAACATGCCCTTTCGGTTCGTCCTTCCAGTATTACCCCGATCAGTGAACCCCGATTGCCCCCGCCTCCACAGTATGGTGACCCAGGAACCTGCTGCTCTTTTCTGTCTCAGTGCTCTCTGATTTTCAGGTTGCATCCTTCTGCATTTCCTTCGCGAATGGACGACTGCCGCGTGGGAAGCTGGGGCACCTTTCTGTACTACCCTGCAGGGATTTACTGCAGAAATGAAGTGTTTTTTTGATCGCTCGACACATGGCAGAGAGGCAGCGCGCGAATTACTCCAGCTCCGTCAAGGGGACTGCTCAGTATCTGATTTCGCCATCGCTTTTCAGACCCTTGCACTGTCAATGGGCTGAGATATGCAGGCTCAGTTTGATGCATTTTATAACGGGCTATCAGAAGACGTAAAGGATGAATTGGCATCCAGAAAAATGCTAGGAACATTCAAAGAATTAGTAAGCCTCATTATCCGTGTGGACAACCGCTTCTGTCAGCACAGCAAGGAACGTCACAGACCGTTTTGTGTTTCGGGGTTCCGAGAAGCAGCTGGTGTGAGCTCTCCTGAGCCCCACACTGAAGCCATGCAGGTGGACTAAACCCGTTTTTCCCCTGCAGAACGACAATGGCGACAGACTGCCAATGCCTGTCTGTACTGTGGGCAGGTGGGACATTACATTTCAAAATGCCCAAAAAAAGAATATACCCACCAGTGAAGAGGAGGGCTCTGGTGGATGTAGCTCCGATATTTCCCTCCTCCATTCGACGCACTTTCCTTCCGATGCTGCTCTCCTATGGTGAGATCCAGCAGCCCTTGACCACCCTGGTGGACTCAGGAGCAGATGACAATTTCATCGACACCACGCTGGTCCACCAGTGGAGTCTGCCTACCACACCAGTCCAGAAGCAGTTGGCGGCCCATGTGCTGGATGGACGCCGAATGGCCACCATCACCCACGCTACACTTCCGATGAGTCTTGCTATTGGGGGTAATCATGTGGAGGAACTATCCTTGTATTTGATTGATTCTCCCCAAGGACCTATAGTGTTAGGCCACTCCTGGTTGGTTAAGCACAATCCTCACCTCGATTGGAAGAAGGGGTCCATTATGGGTTGGAGTCCTTTTTTCCATTCGCAGTGTCTCTGCACAGCTCTCCCTTCATTGGTTCCGGAGGAGAAAGAGGAGTTTCCTGACCTGTCTTCGGTTCCTGCCGCCTACTTGGACCTGAAACAGGTATTCAGTAAGGCCCGGGCATCCTCTCTTCTTCCTCATCGACCTTCTGATTGTCCGATCAATTTATTACCGGGTACCTTGCCCCCTAGAGGTTGCCTGTACTCCCTATCTGCCCCTGAGAGGAAAGCTATGGAGGATTACATAAATAGTGCTCTAGTGTCTGGAATTGTTCTGTCGTCGTCTTCACCAGCAGGAGCAGGGTTCTTATTCATAGAAAAGAAGGACGGGACTCTCCGGCCTTGAATTGACTACCGTGAGCTGAACCAGATTACCATCAAGAATCATTATCCCTTACCCCTGTAATCCTCAGTTCTTGATGTGCTACAGGGGGCTAGCTGGTTCACCATACTTGACCTACGAAGCGCCTATCATCTAGTTAGGATCCGTGAGGTGGATGAGTGGAAGACTGCTTTTAACATGCCCTCTGGGCATTACGAGTATCTGGTTATGCCTTTTAGATTGACCAACTGTGCTGTGTTCCGAGGGTTGATTAACGACGTCCTGCGAGACATATTACACAAGTTTTCTTTCATGTATCTGGATGACATTTTTCTTGTTTTCCGTTTTCGAACAGGATCACGTTATACATGTGTGTGAGGTTCTCCAGTGCTTATTAGTTAATAAGCTATTTGTCAAGGCGGAGAAGTGTGAGTTTCACCAGCAGTCGATCTCCTTTCTGGGGTTTATTCTCACGGCGGGTTCAATTTGAATGGATCTAGAGAAGATCAGAGCCATCGCAGAGTGGCCTCAGCCCCACAACCAGAAGGAGGTACAACGTTTTTTGGAGTTCGCAAATTTTTACAGGCACTTTATTAAAGGATACCGCACTGTTGTGGTTTCCTTTCTTGGGTGGAATACGCCCATAATTCTCTGCCCATATCTTCCACGGGTATGTCCCCATTCCAGTGTTGTGTCCGTTATCAACCTCCCTTATTTCCAGCTGTGAAGGAGGAGGTCCTGGTCCATTCCATCCACTGTTTTCTTCGTCGTTGTCAACGGACGTGGAATATGGCCAGGTCCTTCATGTCACGTGCCCGCCGAGACATGGAGAGATACGCCAACCACCGTAGGTCTCGGCCTCCCACTTTCTGTGTGGGACAGAGGGTGTGGTTTGACACTAGAAACCTTCCTCTATGGGTTCCGTCTCGGAAGTTAGCACCCCGGTCTGTTGGTCCTTTTCCCATCACCAAGGTCATAAGTCCCTTGGCTATTTGTCTTCGTCTTCCAGCGACCATGCAGCGAATCTACCTTCCATGTTTCCCTGCTGAAACCCCATGCAGTCAGTCCCCTGGCTTTTCCTGCATTGCCTCCTCCTCCCCCCTGGTTGGTTGACGGTGGTGAGGTATACACTGTCCGTCACTTGCTGGACGTCCAGCGAAGGGGTCGTGACCTTCAGTATCTGGTCGACTAGCAGGGATATGGCCCCGAAGAACTGTCCTGGGTGCCAGCTCGGCATATGCTGGATCCATCTCTGATCTCCGACCTCGAACACCGCCATGCCATGGGGCACATTCGTCCGCCGGGTGGAGGTCATGAGGGGAGGGGTACTGTCATGGATAGCCCAGGGGAAGCCTCTATGATGTCATGCAGGGCTCCCCTGCCATGCCCCCAGGGTTTCTCTAGACGGGAGTCGAGCATCAGCCAGAGCACTTCTTCTACACCGGTCCCAAGAACCAGCAAGACTGGTTACTATATGCCCTCCTCTGCCAGTTGTTGCCTGTCAGAGTGATTGGAGAGCCTTTTTATTCTGACGTGCCAGACGCGAGATCTTCAACCTTTCGTGCTAAGTTCGAGCGTTTATTCCCTGCCTGTCTGCACCTCTACCTGCCTGTTTTCCTGACCCCTGTTCTGCCTTTTTTCAACCTCCAATTGTTAGCCTAGCTCTCTCAATGCCGATGCCGATCGCCTGACCCACTGCCTGTCTCTGGATTCCAAGCCTTGCCTGTTGCCCTGGATACCGACACTGATCGACTAACCCCTGCCTGTTTTAACTCCTCGTTTTTTGAATTTCCATTTCTGTCCTACTGCTCTCTCCTTGGTTTTATGGAGAAGATCATAAAACCTTTTTTTCCCCCTGGACTGATCCGCTATGGCGTCCTCCTTATTTTCCAGTGCCCCACTGTGACACATGCCACAGCAGACATATCAAGATGTCAGAATCTTTTAAGCACCTGTCCTTATTCTTATTAATGCACACTTTGATGTACAGTTTGCATTGGTATATAGTATTTGTAGTTTGCATTTGATTCATGCAATGTGTGCACGTCTTTATATTGTTTGATTAGAGTATTTTATTTAAAATGGTGTTGTTTGACTAAATAAATGTGACCATTGACTTTTAAATAACATCTGCATATAACGTTGTGTTAACTTAACAGGCCTAATTTATTTCAGGGAAGTGATATCATGCAGTCTCATTTGGCTAGTACTACTACAATGGGACATAATGCATTTTCAAGTTTATAATTGTGTATCTTCAATTCGATGTTACAATTACATCTACAAATTAAGTATAATTGAAATCAGTTACATATCCCATCCTTTAGACAGTTGTTGGAGGTGTTAGCTGTTTTGTCAGATAACTTTGGGACCATTTAGGACCCGTCTTGTCAGTCCTCAACAGCACACAAAAGTTAAGGGAGTCTTTTTTTGGTCTCAGTCTTAGTCTTGTCTCGATTTTGTCTTGGTCTTGACTCGGACTGTCTTAGTCTTGGTATTGTCTTGTTCTCGATACCCTCTGGTCTTTGTAGTGTCTTGGTCTTGGTTTTGGCCGTCTTGACTACAAGTCTAGGCTAGGTGCATGATTTTATACACCTGTGGCAATGGATCTGAATGAAACGCCAACATCGCAAAGCCAGCTGACACCACCTACCACCACTAATCAGATGGTACTTAAACCTACGGTCTGTCCTCCTTTCCCTTCCTGAACCTCCCGTGCCTCCTACCAGCCTTCCTGCCCTTCCGCCTCTCCCATGAAGCCCCTTGTGTATTTCCCTCTGTTCATCATGTCCTCGGATTGATCTACCGGCTTTTAAACTTTCTGCTTCCTCTCTCCCAACTCTGACTTTGGATTGTGCTTCGGCTTTTGGTAAAACGATTGGACGGCTATCAGCAACGACTTGGACCCAGCTGTCAACTACTCCTTGTGTAATCCCCAATAAACTTGGTTAACTGGATCCCCGTGTTTGCGTCTTGGTTGGCAGTACAGAAACACTTGAATTCAATTAATTAGAGGTGTGTCCCAATATTTTTGCCCATATAGTGTTTACTTATTAAAACATTTCAACATAGCCATTAATGATCTTTCACATTGTAATTATATTTCTAATCATTTGCATGTTTGTGCACTGCTGTGTATCTCTGTATGTGTAAAAATACAGATAACTATGTAATACTGCATCCGTTAAATAACAGTGGAATACTGTGCCATTAATTTTAGACCAGGTTTTTGTTGGTCAAAAGCACAATTGCTTTTCACTGACTCAAGAAAGCAATGCGCTAATAAGGCACCTGACTCCAACTGATTTTAAGACCGATATGCCCATGGGCGGTAAGAAGGGTGCAGATACATTTGCTATTTAAATGATGTGGACACCCCAACTATGTCAGGCTTATGCTAGCAAAAACACTTGCATCACACCTGGTACCACTCAGTGCCAGGTATAAAATAGTGCCCATAGTTTTTGTATATATTTGCTGAGAACTGAATTTCCATAGTGTTTCCATATATTTTTCCATATAAAAAATAAAAATGATTAAATCAAAGTTTAGGAGGCTGTGCAGTGGTTAGCACTGTTGTCTCACACCTCTGAGACTAGGGTTTGAATCCTGGTTGCATGCGTGTGTGTTCTGTGCATGTTGTTGAGGGATTTCCTGCAGGTTCTCATTTTATTTGAAACGATAGTGTGCAAATCCCGTCCTAACTCAAAGTGTCCTTCCTGGCATTAATTATCTGGTCACCCTACTAATGCCAAAATGTAGGGTGCCTCTCAGTTACTCTGGTTTGAAGGATGCCATGATAAGACCAGCATATCCATATACTGTGGATATTCTTAGTGAAGTTACGGTATTTGTATCAAAGCAATTTAAGACACTGTGGGTAGCAGAGCCAGTAATGGAACTTTGTCTGTTGTTAGTCATTGTAAAAGGCCTAGTTTAAGATAAAAGCAGGGATAACAGTTGTGGAAAAGTGCAAATATTTAGATATTTTTGGAAAAAGAGCTGCTTTCATTTATGTAGGAAACTAAGAGTTGAGTTGCGGTCTGGATTGTACCCAAGAGGAACCATTAAAGTATCTAGATTACAGGAGTTGTATTCTCACTGAAGATGGGTAGATCACAATAAATGCAGTGTCCTAACACCTCTTAAGCCAGGGGTGGCCAATCTTATCCCTAAAGGGCAGGTGTGTATGTGGGTTTTCACTGCATCTCCCTAATTACATTACTAATTAGAGAACAGCTGACCTACAGGTTATCCCAAAAACCTGCATACACACTGGCCACCCCTGTCTTAATCTCTCTCTTTGCTCATCAGGGTTGGATATCTAAATGTGTGTAATATGTGCCTTGTCCAAAGTGTGCCTTGTGCTTAATCGTACAAGCTCAACACGACTCTGCATTGGATAAGTGCTGGACAAATGAGTAACTGAAAGCATGTCAGCTAACAGCTACCAACCAGGTGTCACATGAGCTCCCATACCAAAGCAATGGCCTTGGCTGGCAGCCAGCCATAGGAATCTAATACACTATTTGCACCAATAGATAGCAGCTACAAATCACTGAAGTTTGTTATGTATTTCCCATGCTAGAACATAAAAAACAACTATCTGCTCACCCCTGCAAATTTGTGTTTTCTGCTTCTTAAATACTGTGCACATAAAAAGTGGCAACAGTATTTACACCTTTTTCTTTCAAATGCACATTATAGTGGCACAATACAAAATTAGATGACTGATCTAGGGAAACAAATTTAAAACCAAATCCTTGATTTTAAAAACTGTGCAGTGGTATTTTATACTGTGAGATTAAGTTTCTGATATTAGCAACTTGTGTCTTAACCTGTGAAAACCTTAAAAAGCATTTATAAAACTAATAAAAGATGATGTTATTTATTGCTCTCATGAGATGGTCAGTTCTACCATGTTGGTCCAATCACACTATTATTTGCACTGCTATATTAGGATTGTGCAGTGTTGCATTTCTTCCTTCTGTCATCCTTCATCCCATTCCTGACTTTGATGTTGTCCTGTTCTGGCTTTCCCCTTCTGGCTGGCAGAAAAGTATCTACAGTAATGCTGACAGTTTTATTTCAGAGTTTCTCAGAATCTAACACCCCAGTTTTTATTCTTGAGACTGTCAGAAATTCATGTTTCTGATAGAAATGTTTGCTACCCAGATAAATAGCTTTGAACACTTTCTTTAAGACTTAACATGGTACACATCCATTTTCTATAACTGTTTGTCCTGTTCAGGGTTGCAGTGAACTGGAGCCTATCCTGGCAGCTATAGGTGCAACATAGGGAACAATCCAAGACTGGGTGCCAATCCATCGTAGGGAACACACACACAATTCTTGCACACAGGCACACCTGGCAATTTGGTTTAGCTTTATGTCGGGGCAATTCATTAATCATTCATCCATTAATTTTCCATACCGGCTTGTCCTATGTAGGGTCGCGGAGCTCTGTAGCCTATCCTAGAAGCTGTAGTCACAATGCAGGGAATATCCTAGGACAGGGCAGTGAGCCATTGCAGATAAATAGATCAATTTAATTTAATTAAAATAGATCATAAGATGAGGCTGACCAAAACTAAATTGAATGGATGTCAGCTTCATCATAACCTCAGCTGAGGTAGGTTGTTCCAAACTCTTTGCTTTGGATATTATATTTATACAATAATGATAATTGTTATATTTCAAAGAACTTAAAAATTCAGTGAAGATTATTTTTCTTAGCAACTTTAGCACCATCACTTTTTAAGCCTTCACATTTATTTCTATCCACACAAACAAAACAACCTTTTCCATATCCTGTGACATGCACATTACTGTCCGTGTACAGCAGAGCATGCAGAAATCTGTGTATTAGGGCATGAAACAAGAATCAGGCTTGAGCAATGATAATGTGATTGGACATAAGTAAGTAAATTTAAAGGTAAGTTTAAATAATATTGATGAGCTTATTTTGATTTAGATTTGACTCAAACATTACTGACTCCTGTAGATGAACATCAGAAAATTCTTTGGATGCAGCAGAGACAGGGAAGCAGTAAGGACACATGAGAATGAGGGAGAGGTAAGACTTGTCTGTACTTGGTGATAAACAAGATAGCTAGCTAATAAAGAAGTGGAGTGCAGGAGGAGGAAGAGAGACAGGGCTGGATGAACAGTCAGGGCAAAGCGAGAAAGAGGAGAGAGACAGGAGCGACCACACCTGAGATGAAACCGGGGGAGCAATTTGCACAGCAGCAGAGAATATCAGACCGGGGGCAAGGGAAAAAACACCCACAATGTAGAAGGGGACATTTGTGACCTAGGGGGAAACATTGTGGCCTGAACCAAGGCAAGCAGGCCAATTATCTCCAGCACAACTTTAGGTTAAGAAGAGTGACCCTTTAATGTTTGTAAGCTTTCTGTGGTTGTAATATTGCACATCTAGAGACGTAGCTTTTTGCTTTTCACGTAGGGTGTTTGGTAAAGACATAAGGCATGACACTTTTGGAAATAATGGTCTAACCATTTGGACAAAAAGTTCTGGATCTCAGATCAGATTCAGAGAACATGATAAATACCTGCCCATAAAACAAGCATGCTTTTCTGGCACAGCTTTAAAGCCAATGCTGCTCATGGTTGAACAGGGAAACCCTAGCCCTAACCCTAACTCCTGAAACACTTCTATAAAAAGATACTTGGGTGCTGTGCTCAAGAGGTAAGTGTGTTGCAGAGACTTACGATGGTGCAGCAGCAATGAGTGGGGCAGTTGGAGGTGTTCGAGTTAGATTTGAAGTAAATCACCCACAGGCCATTTATGTGCACCACTATGCACCTCAACTAAACTTAGTATTGTGTCACACATATCAAGTAGTAACCAAAGCCAGGGATTTATTTTTCAGCGTTTCACTTGTAAAGCATCACAAATTCAAAGGCATTCAAAATTAGCTAAGGTTAAAGCCATTTCAATTTGTGCAGTTCTCAAAGTGTCAGTTGCAGTCTGTAAATGCCATCTCCCGCTCCAGTCAAATCGCTTCACGGTCGCTCCAATTTAAAAGTTACAAATAATCTGCATGCCTAACAAATGTCACCTTAAACCGAAGCTGCTGCTGCGTCTCTCTATAAAATAAAACTTCACTGACAGCATTACGTGAAATTTTTTAAATCCTATTAGACCTACTTTGAATGACAAAATTAATTTATTTGATTACCAATATTTACTTTATAGGCTTTTATACTTTACTTTATAGACTTGATATGCTACAACCATATAAAACTTGCTCACGTTTTGCTCTGGCTTCCGTTTCTTCGCGTAGCACACTCTCATGTTTCTGTCATTCCAAAGTGAATCTTTACTCACTGAAACAGTTTCACCACATTGTTATTCTTGCTCTACATTATTGTCATATATACATTTGATAAGAATAGTACACTTGTATGATATATGAGTTTCCTTTGTGAAATGCTTTGCGAATTCCATCTCGGCCAATTTATGTAACAGTCTTGATAATCGTATGGATGAATTCTGGGTAGATTTGGGCACGCCTCAGAATCGTAGTGTGAGCGAAATTGGAGCAAGATGTAACTAAGCTTTAATTAAACTGCCAAATTCAAAAATTTACCAAATTCTGTCTGCTCCGATCCTCACTCATGCTGCGCTCCACTCAGTTAAGATACTCTGGTTAAGACGTCTCCAAATGTAGACTTTATGAGAATTGATTACAATCCAGTTGTTGAATCGTATGAAGAGTTTTGAATAAAAGAATGTGGTTTTCTGAATGGAGGCAGTTTTACTTTTGAGGCAGAGCAATTAAAAGAAAGACTTAAGCATGTAGAAAGAGAATGAAAAAAAGGAAGAAAAAGAATAGGGTCAATGTGAACTGGAACACCTGTAGAATTAGGGAGGCAGAAACACAGAGGCAAGACAGAAAAGGCAGACAGATTGGGAGCGGAAAAAATCACAAACTTTCCAGTGTGTTAAACAGGTTAACCTGGACCTGGAGTGCTATGGACCAGGACACCAGAAGACCTGTCAACCCTAACCAGCTGCCACCGTCACCCCATGGCATCGCTATCACATCAGGATGACCATTCCCCTGCCCGAGCCAACCTGACATCCCTTGTCTCCAGTCTTACTCGTTCCAGATTCGCCCAGCAACAACACATGGGCAGCCTGTTGTGCCTAGATGATAGCAGTCAACTGCATGACATGCTCCAATTGTCCATGCTTGAAGTGGCAGGACCCAATAGTGACCGTATGTTAGTCCACCAGCCCTGGACTGCTGGTGACCTCCCTGATGTAGCACGGAGCTTCACCGACCCCTGACAAACAGAGGGGGGTGAGGTTTGCAGAAGAACTGGGACACTTCTGTTGGGAATTTCAACCTCCCAGCTATGAATTCCACTGGCTACTATTTTTCCAAGATATCCACTGTCTGGCGCAAGGCGGAAAATGTCACCACCCAACACCCTGATTACCATTATGGAGACAATGCGGAATATTGTGCATTCCTGGTCAGGCTGCAGGAACAAGTAAGGGAGGTTTTCCCTGTGTGACTGGACATGACCAGGATCTCCTCCTGCGAACAGCAGAAGGGAGAGACCGTCATGCAGTATTTGCAGAGATTGACATGGTGCCGACCACTGGAAATATAATGGCAGGGGCAGTGGAAGAGCATCGGGAAGAAATGCAAATGACTGTTACATCTGTGGAAAAGAGGGACATTGGGCAAAAGACTGTCCGACTCAAGATGATAACTGTGACGACTGGGGAAGACTGAGTTGACTTGGGAGGGGGGACGGGAAGGGGTGAGTCAAAATGCACACTGTCCACTGCTGCTTTTGATGCCAGCTAAAGCTTGATCATAAAGCTCCATACTGACCCCACTTCCGCAGCGTACACCACAACTCTCGTGACACAAGCTATTACACATCTAGAACAGAAAGTGGAGAGACCACAAGCAACATAATTATGCAGTATATGGCTTTACCCACTGTGATGTTCATGGCAGAAGGAAAAGATACAGAGTTTTGCGTTGATTCAGGAGCATGAAATTCTGTAATAAGATCGGCTGAATTCAACTTAGCAGAAGGTTCCTGAACACTATGGGTGCGTCAGGCCAAATTATAACAGAAAAGTTCATGAAACCTTTGAGATGTGTTCTGAATCCGGATACTAAATTCAAATTCTAAATTCATTCCTACTGTCGCAGTGCTGTCCCATAAATTTACTGGCATAAGCTTTGAAATGGACATTGTGCTTAGCTGCTCCCCAGAGGGATTGCAAGTGACAAGATTGATCAAAATGGACATGAGTGAGCCTGGCGGTTTCACTTTAGTGAAACAGGACCCTTCTCCCCTTCTGTATGTCTGTGACTGGAGGCTCATTCCTACAGCTCAGTGTTCAGTGAATGACTTACTGTTAACCAGGCAAAGACAGATGTACACAATGCACAATATCTGAGCCCTAAGTGATTTGCACTGTACCTCAGGTTTCCATGGGGGTTCTAGATGAATAAAATGAGAAAAAATGGTATAATTGGAGGTGTATTAGGATGAATTCGCGGACAATTACGTCACCCACGTGGCATGGAATTAATCCTTTTACTATAATATTCTGGAAAGTTGTAATTGTGGATTAATTCTGATCCTGTGTGGACTGGTCATCCTGAATTTCAGATCAGTCATCCATGATTCACCCCGAATGTTACTAAACTGCACAAACACGTTATTTACCGATCCCCTGTAAAATCTATTTTGTCATAAATAACTTGGGCCCATAAAAAGAAGCCAGGATGCTAATCTGGGCCGTTAGATCGGCATGCAGATGCTTATCTTGGTTTCGGGAGATCGGAGGGGGGGTCAGTATACAGCACCCTATATTGCCTTTAGGGGGGAACAGGGAGGCTTTGCACAAAGACACCTGGCGCGAGGACCTCTATTGTACTATGTTATCGCAAGTAGCATCACTCTGACAAAAGGGGGAATTGGAGTACATATTGCCTGGGGGAAAGGGGTGAGCCTGGCCAGCTTACCCCCTGCCCGCACGCAATGCTAAATTTAGTATAAAGGAAGGGGAACCCACGTGTTGGTCTCCTGTCAGGACTGAAAAGGGCTCCCCAATCCATGTGTTTAGGTGGGTGATTAGGGCACGCCCGAATGTAAATAGCTTTGCAGCTGCTTATGCTTTTAATTGATTAATGGGGATTATCACTGCTCGTGATAATAATTTGCATTGTCTATATTTTATTATGTCTTTTCTATATACCTTAGTTCGTATGATATACTGTATGCTATTCTATATCCCTTGTGGTACAAGGCTATTTTGTATTGCTTTTAATTGATATATTGATATTGATTTTAATGCAAAGTTATCTTACTTGTATTAAAGTGTTCTTGAGTGAACCTAAGCATGCCTGTTTGTTCCTTCGAGAGCCAAATATATCCCTCTCACATCCATTTTTTATACAGGAGGTCAGATAAGCTAAGGTTGAAAAGGATGTTATTTAGTGATAGAAGAGATGATGTAAGTGTTGATGCTATGGGAGAACACTGGGGTAAGAATCACCGCTACACTCTAGGAGTGAGCAGGAGCATGCCCCATGTGTCACTGCTGAAAGGCGCAAAGAATGAGTGGAAGGATTTGTGCCCAAGGGTGAGACGATGTACAAGCAATAGCCCCAAACATGCAAAACCCATATACAATACTGCCAGACATTCCACCCAATAGTACTTTTTCTGTAATTGATCTCACAAATGCATTTTTCAGCTTATCGACACACCCAGACAGTCAGTACTTATTTGCGTTCCAGTTTGAGGGAAAATCTTATACATTTAGCAGACTCTGTATAATTTATAATGAAGCTTCTAAAGACAGCGTGAGCCCTCTGGAGCTGTCGCCAGGCACTGCACTCCTAAAACAGGTACAACCATAATTCTGGAAAAGTTGGGACATTCTTTACATTTCAATAAAATGAAAACTAAAAGACTTTCAAATCACATTCATGAACCAATATTTTATTCACAACAGAACAAATGTTTAAACTGAGACAGTTTACAATTTTATGCACAATATGAGCTCATTTCAAATTTTCTGCTTGCTACAGGTCTCAAAATCGTTGGGACAGGGGCATGTTTGCCATGGTGTAGCATCTCCTCTTCTTTTTAAAACAGTTTGAAGAATTTGGTCCCATTCTTGCCTGATATTGGTTTCCAGCAGTGGTGGAATGTAACGAAGTATTTGTACTTCGTTACTGTACTTAAGTAATTTTTTACGTATCTAAACTTTACTTAAGTAAAAAAAATAATGCATACTTATACTTTTACTCAAGTAGATTATTCAGCAATTATCTGTACTTTG